>OU862907.1:36810325-36947561 GCA_917880885.1 Limnephilus marmoratus
GTTACATATTTTGTGAATTGAACTGAGGACAAATGGAAAATATCAGCGTCTGAAAGGATATTGTTATATTTTGTGCACGTCCTTTTCAGAAATGTATGTTGTGAGTAGTTAGTTTTTGATTGTGGGATGTGGAATAGTTTGTTTGTTCTTGTATTACGTACTGGACAGTGGAAGTGGATGTTTTCCAGAAGATAGTTGCTGTCAACAGCGTTGTTGATGATTTTGTATAAAAATTTCTGGTCGGATATATTTCTTCTCTCTTCTAGTGATGTAATTTTATGGAATGCTAAGGAATCTTTTACATGTTCTGATATTCGGAACGATTTAAAGTCTAAGTATTTCAAAAATTTTTTTTGGATTCTTTCTAACCTTTCAATATTGACTTTGTATTGGGGATTCCAAATCACTGATCCAAATTCTAGTATGGAGCGAACAAAAGAAAAATATAATATCTTGATTACATTTGGTGATCTGAATGGTTTAGTCACTCTTACAATGAATCCTAGGAGTTTGTAGGCCCTGTCACAAATGGAATTTATGTGTGATCGGAAAGACATTCCGGAGTCCATTATTATTCCTAAGTCCCTTACTTCACTACACCTTTTTAATTCAACTCCGTTTATTTTATATGGGAATGTTAGGGGGTTAGTGCTTTTTGTGAAAGATATTGTATTACATTTTTCTAGATTAAGGTACAGTTGGTTGTTTGCGCAATATAGTCCAAGCCTATTGATATCCTCTTGCAATTCTAGGCTGTCATTAATATTAATTACTTTTTTGTAAATTTTAATGTCATCAGCAAAAATTTGGATTTTAGAGTTTTTGAAGCAAGAGTCTATATCATTTATATACAAAATAAAAAGGAGAGGTCCGAGGTGTGATCCTTGTGGAATTCCTGAGGGTATATTATAGAAACGTGAAGAGAAACCCTTAGCTCTAACTGCTTGACTCCTGTTAGTGACGTACGATTTGATCCATCTTAGAAGGTCCCCACTGATCCCGATTTTTAATAGCTTCTTCAGAAGCAGTTTGATGTTAATTTTATCAAAGGCTTTTGAAAAATCCGTGTATATAGAATCAATCTGAGTTTTACTACCCATAGAATTAAATATGAAATCTGTGTATTCCAGCAGGTTTGTCTCGACTGACCGTTTTCTAAAAAAGCCGTGCTGATTTTTTGATATGGTAGTTTGTACTGCTGGAAAAAGTTGGTCAAGAACCATGTTTTCCATAATCTTGCTGATAATTGGGAGTTTGGAGATGGGCCTGTAGTTAGTGATGTTATTTTTGTCCCCGCTTTTATGGATTGGTGTAATGAGTGCTTGTTTCCAGACGTTGGGGAAGTTGCCTTCCTCAAATGACATTTTGAACAGCATGGAGATAGGATAAGCCAATTGGTCCCGGCATTTTACATAAAAAATGGATGGAATTAAATCAGATCCCGCGCTTTTGTTCGAATCGAGTTTTTTTAGATAATTAAGTACATGCGATTGATTAAAGTTAATTGTGTGAATATGAAGATAAGAGTTGTCGACATTGTTATCAGAGTTTATAGGATCGAGGCTGGGGTTGGGATTCTCTACAAAAACCGATCTAAAATAATCACTAAAATTGTCACAAATGGATTGTCCATCAGTGCAGGAGATATCGCCAAGATACATTTGATTTGGTAGATCAGAAGACAATTGCTTTGATTTTACGAACGACCAGAAGCGTTTACTACACTTTTTTATTGATTCTTCTGCCGTCCTAATGTAGTTATCATAACATTCAAGTGAGATCTTCTTTTGACGATTTCTCAGCACTGAAAAGGATTGATAGTCAGCTAGATTTTTGTATTTTTTCCATTTTTTGTGATATTTTAATTTCTCTTTTACAATTTTAATAAGTGGGGAAGTATACCAGGGGGGAAACCTTTCCAAATTAACATAATTTTTTTTTTCGGGAATATGTTTACGTATGAGGTCATTTATGATATTATAAAAGTTTAATACGGCCCCTTCAGTATCCTTATTTTGAAATTCGTGTTCCCAATTTATTATGGATAATTCGTTTATGATTTGTTCGTAATCACCTCGGTGAAACATTTTGACTGTCCTTGACGAAACGAGGGGAGACGGTTTAATAACTGGGGATAACTCTATGTCTAATGCTCTGTGGTGTGTATCTTCAGGCGTCAGAGGCTGGGTACTGTGAGTTATGCTACATTCTGAAATATTTGTCATGATTAAGTCAAGAGTTCGTTTATTTGTATTGATCACAGAATTAAATTGCTGTAATTGCGTGAATGAAAGGAAGTCAACCAACGCACAACTAGCAGTATCTTCTGGAAAATTTGATTCTAAATAGTTTTGCCCTTCTGTTACCTTCCAATTTAGTTTGGGTATGTTATAGTCTCCAGCTAATAAAAACAATCCTTCCGGGTGATTTGTGTGCAGGTCCGATGTATTGTTTAAGTGATGAATTAGATTATGAATGTAGTTAGTGTTTTGTGGATGGTACGAGCAGCATATATATAATTTTTGGAGTTTATTATTGTTACCTAGTATTGGCACCGATATCCAAATGTCCTCAGTACACGTAGACCACGGTAGTTTCTGAGCATTAAGAGATTTAGAGGTTGCGATTAATACCCCCCCTCCCTGCTGCTGTCCAGATACTAAGTAGTCACGATCCTTTCTAAACACATCGTACCTGCTGTCAAACAATTCGCTATCATGGATTGAATCATTTAGCCAAGTTTCGCATAAAAGGTAAATGTCAAAATTGTTTAAAAGAACCTGATTTAAGAAATTATGTGTTTTTGTGCGAAGACCTCGCACATTTTGGAAATATATGTTAAGCATTTTTTAATATTTTGTGAATAAAATTTGTTGAAAAATATTTTAGAAATATAATATAATTATGCTGTGATTGGGGACATTTTTGAACGTCAGGTTCTGTTTGTTTATGGTAAGTTGCATTGTTTATGGTTTCGATAGGCATTAGTTTTGACAGATTAAGAGGTACATCTATGGTCGAAATACAAATTGATTGTAAACATGCGAGTGTGAGAAAAATAATATTACGATGATACATTTCATAAGTTTTTGATACTATTTTGTAGTTAACAAGTGATGGTAATTCGTGTGTTACAATTAAGGAGATAATGTGTGTGATATTAAGGTATTTACATACTTGAGAGAGATTTATAATGTTAGGTTTATGTTTGACAGTATTATATAATTTTAATTTCCTAAAGGGACAGTCGGCGAAACATCATGTGTTGTTTTTAATTTTGATAGTCTATCGACGTCATCTTGATCAGCGATTAGTATCATTGGGGTGGTGTCACTTACACGAATGAATATTTTTCCGTTTCGTACCCAGCAGTAGAGTATTTTTTTTTCCATTTTTATCTCTCGGCATTGTTTCAAAAGATATTGATTTTTAGGGGTTAAATGGTCATTAATGTAGATTCTAGTGGATCCTGGAAGCTGTAATTCTGAGACGAACATACCCTTTCTCTTTCTTATTGCTGCTAACAAATCGTCTTTAATGTACCTGCGGGTGAATTTGACCACAATGTTCCTCGTTTTTTCCTTTATTACATTGCGATATTATACCCCTTACAATACTGCTGCAGTTCTTTCAAAATAGGAGAATTCGTTCCATACAAAATGTATGGGGAAAATAATTTTCTTCGGAGTGGAACACCCTTTATTCACGCACAGTTCAATATTATACCCCTTACAATATTGCTGCAGTTCTTTCAAAATAGGAGAATTCGTTCCATACAAAATGTATGGGGAAAATAATTTTCTTCGGAGTGGAACACCCTTTACTTTTAGGGGCATGAAAAATAGATGTTGGTCGATTCTCAGACCTACCAGATAAGCACACAAAATTTCATCAAAATTGGTCCAGCCGTTTCGGAGGAGTATGGCAACAAACACCGTGACACGAGAATTTTATATATTAGAAGATAACATGTTTTCTTAGGTACTATCTTCAACAACCTCTTTAACATCTAAAATTTGTCTATTACCTGTTTTTTCCTTTTTGTTTAACTAGATATTATCAATAACCTTCGCGTATCCTAACTATACTTGCATTTTTCTAGCACTCTTTTTCTAAATCTAAGATATACATCGACAAGTTTTTCGTGTCTTGACTTGTATCATTCAAGGAGCCGGAACTGAACTACCATCTCATTTTTGTATTGTCCTACACTAAGGCGGAACGAAAATTTTTTTTTTCTAATTTTTATTTGGAATAGTTGTATTAAGTTGCCAATTGCCATCAATTAAAAATATAAAAAATATCGGACAACGGTAAAAGCCCCCGCCAAGACATTGAACATTTACAAAAACGACAGTTTTGGGGCTATTTGCGCGGCCTACAAAACAGTACAGAATTAATTAAAATAGGTTTATTTTATTTAATAACATATTTAAATATAGTTAACTAGCTGTTGCAACCAAATATTTCATTATTGTGTTATGGGTCGAAGCGGGGGGCGGCACGTGACAATCTACGAAATGCAGTGTTTTGTTTAAACTAGTTTCGATAATTGTCTCAAGGTGAAGGGTCCCGCGTCAATTATATTCACGAGTACTTGTTGATAAATGTTTTTTAAGTGATTTAACATGACTTCTACAAGACAAACGTTAAATAAATATTTGGTGAAAATACAGATTTGAAAGTGAATATCCTACCTACAAATGAAAATGTGATGAAATTCTATGAATGAGTTCGACAAGACTTAAAAGTAAGGAATAACACATCAAAAGAACCTACGTTTTTGGAAATTGCCGAATAGCTGGAACGAAAATTGAAGAATTGTGGATAAAATCTTCTATTCCAATTGTCACACTTAAACGAGTCTTACATTTACTAAAAAGTTATCACTAAAAGTGTTATAACTTGAAAAGTCTTTGAAGAAACTTAAGGAAGAAAAGTTAGAAGAGTTCAGAGTACAAAGTAGAAAGCTTTTTGACATAGCTGCATGTAAATGTAAAGAATTTGTAAGCTGTACTTGTTTGAGAGAAAAAGTGCCAAAAGAAGAAACAAAATTTTTTAGAAGACCAATGCACTAACAGGCTAAAATTGTTTTAAAAGGATCGAAGAGGTTTAGAGTGATTGTAAAGGAGAAACATATTTCGATTATAAAAAAACCAGGTTCTATTTATGTTGGGTATGTGGTTACAACATCGGGCAGTGCAAGAAATATTGAAAGAGCTAGCTATCCACAGCTTTTAACTACTGAAAAGATATCACTAGAGGGTTTAATGGCTGTTAGCTGTGATGGAACAAACGCAAATGCAGGGAAAGTGAGAGGCGTGATTCATCTTTTAGAAAACAGACTATCTCGACCATTGCAATGGATAATTTGTCTCTTACACGCCAATGAGTTACCATTAAGGCATTTGTTTACCTATTTGGATGGCCCTACTGTAGGACCTAAATCATTTGCAGGTCAAATTGATAAAGCAATAGAGATATGCGAGACGCTGCCGTTGGCCAACTTTGAGAAGATAGAAGGTGAACTACCTCCACAAATATCCACAGATCAAAGTACAGACAAGAAATATTTACAAGAAATTACAACTGCTGTCATAAATGGATCCTGTTCTCCTGATTTATTACAGAGAAGCCCAGGTAAACCCTCCCATGCCCGCTGGTTGACAAGAGCTAATCGCATACTGGGTTTGAATATTTCTACGGAAAATCCACAACAAAATCTTGTGACTTTAGCAAATCATACGCTCCTGACTGGTTTGCTATCAAAACACATTCATCCTGCAAAGATGGTTCAAATTATTTATGGAAACTCATTAACATCACTAGATATTTGTTATAATTCGAAACAACTTTGCTCATCCAGAAAATTTGTTGTTGAGTATGATAACAGATACACGTCAGCACATTAGAGAACTCGCTGCAAGACGCATTTTAAAAGCTCATCAAGTTAATTAAAAAATTGTTTGGCACATGTTTGAGGTGCCAAAAGTGGACTTAAATGCACGTTCTTACATAGACATGATTGACTGGCAACAAAATATATACAAACCCCCAATACTGATGAATATTTCCGATAAGCAGTTACAAGATCTTATTGAAAATGAAGAACATATACACATACAGTGTTGGAGTTTAAGAGACTGTCTTGCCACACCCAGGCTGTGGAAAGATCTGTAAAAGTTGTGACAAAAGCAGCTCTAAGTGTAATGCGACAAGACAAGACAAGATGAATTCATAAAATCTAAATTAGCATCTCGAAAGCTCATGCCAAGGTTTGAGACGAAAAAAGATTTTTGTCATAAAAAATGATGTTATTCATACCTACATAACTTTCTGAACCTGTGTTTACTTTTGAAATAAATGATTTTATTAGTTAAAATCTACTTTTACTTTATCATTTCATGCATAACATATTATATTTACTTATTATTTTGCTTATAGGGTGGATAATACAAAACGTCTATAAAAACTTAAAAAATAAAATTTCAAGTCTATGGCGGGAGCTCAAGCTGTCGAGCTAGATCTTCCAAATTGAGGAGTGTTATTTACAACTACGTAAAGCAACTTTTACCTGGTATTCCAAATCGAATTTCGAAAAAAAAAAAATTTTCATACAAAAGTGTTCCACCCTATCCTACACCCCATCAAGGGGGTGGACTAGATCTATGTCCGTGCAACAACCGAGAAGATGACTCCCAAGGTAGCCGCTGCATAACCCGCCCGCGCCTCCCCCGTCACCATGAGCGGGCCAGAAGACCAACCGTAGCGGACCGGTGCCCTTCCGCCCTGCCTCCGGTGACCCGATGCTCTCTTTTATCCCTAGTGTCTTCAGGTCTTTCTGCCTTTAATCCCAACACTTTCTTCGAGGGCCTACCGGGAAGCCGGCTTAGGGGCGCGGACACCGAGTCTCGCTTGCGACTGGACTGATGGCTCCGCTTATCCTCGCCGGGCCTGCCGGGTGACTGTAGCTCAGCTGCTTTGGATAAGTTAAACAATCTCATCATAATATGTATTTTTTATTCTGCATATTAAACTTTTATTTCAGCTACATCAGGTGGCGGAGATGAGACGTGATACTATGAAATAAATAACTAACAACATGTACGCACTCGCATACTGCCTGCTAACAATGTATGCCCGGTGGGGGTCTAGAGTGATTTTAAATAAAAAGTAGCTTCTTTATAAATAAAAAAAATTAGAGTCCTGACGAGTACGGTGAAGGAGGAAACTATCTGTTTCCTTAGAACGCTGTGGGAAAGTGGTGGGCAACCTCCAATGTAGCTCCTAAAACCATGGTGTAAGCCTCTTCAAAGGGAATCAGACTTACAATTAGTTGATGTAACCAAATTTAAATTAAAAAAATATTTTTGTAATGGGAGGTACGGCGAAATATTCTTTTAACAGCCGTTAATTTTCATATCGAAGGCAATAGGTTGACAGCTCGCAACTGAAATTTTTTCAGAAATAGAGTTATGCTTGAGTTATTTTTAAGCTCTATTTAAATAGCGAAAACTCGTCAATATATCATTACTTTTATTATATGCATCACTCATTTTTTTTAAATACGGCAATCGAAGTTCCTCTCAACCAGACCGCACGCCAAAATATCGCTCCACAGTAATTACCTAAACTTATACGTAAAAGTACACAATAACCAAGTAATTAATCGGTAAACGTGTTCCTTAAAATCAGGAAAGTAAATTTTCTACTTTTGTGAACTGAAAACAATCGGATTTATTATTATTTCAGTGATTAATAAACTGTGTTGTGTCAAACAGTGTGTTGTTACCAAACAAAAATCATCACACACCAAGCGATAAATATACAAGAGCCGTGAGTCAATAATTAATATTATTAAAATTTTGACGGGCAGCCGCATACGGTCCGTGGCGTAGCGGTAAGAACGTCCGGCTAGCAAACCTGTACCTACTTGCACCGACATCCGAAGAACGCCGGGACGATCCCCACGGCCGCCAAAGATTTTTATTTTTTTCTTCATAATTAATAATAAGCAAGTGATCGGGATTCAGAAGCAGAGACAAAAATAAATCGATCTAAAATGAACTGTGAAGCCTGCTTGAACATTATCAGCAAAAATGATCATGCACTTACGTGCGCCATCTGTAGAATTACCTTTCACAACAACTGCCTAAATATCTCTGATTCCAACTTTAAAAAAATGGCAACTAAAAATAAACAACTATGGAAATGCCCAAAATGTAAAAGCCGGCCGAGTTCACCTGCACCGTCGGCCGCAACATTCGGTTCAGATGCCGATGTATTATATGATCGTCTCACAAAACATTTTGACAACAAAATATGTGAAATGAAAAAAAATGTTTGAGGAAGAAATGAGCGACCTTAAGAAAAGCAGTGATTTTATTTGCAATCAGTATGATGACCTGCTCACACGATTCAAAGAAATACAGGAGGCCGTCAAAGAAACTAATTTCTTGAGAGAGGAGAATGACAAAAAAACATAAGAATCGCTTCCCTGGAAAGCCGTCTTGCCGACCTAGAGCAAGATAAACTCTCCGACTGTGTGGAAATGGCGGGTGTGGAATTGCGGCCGGGAGAACAAGCCACGGAAGCAGTACTTCGTGTAACGAGCTCACTGGGACTACCCCTGCTACAACAAGACATACACATGGTGACCAAGACTCAAGACCGAAGAAGGAAGACCCCGGACAAGCTCCACATCACCTTCTACAGTCAAAAAACAAGGGAATCTATGCTCTCTTTAAAAAATGCGGCCAAAACCATGGACTCTAATTCACCCATTTTTATCAGCGAAGTGCTATCACCATATTATAAGGAACTTCTGTGGAAAACAAAACAAACGGCTAAAGAAACCCTATACCAATTTGTGTGGTTTAAATCTAATAAGCTGCTTGTCCGTAAAGCAACTGGGGAAAAAATTATACAAATCAAACATGAAAACGATCTGAAAAAAATGGAGAGACAGACGTAGATGACTAATCTTCCTAAAGTAAATTTCATTTATTGTAATTAATTTAATATGGCTGAATTACTAAACACAATGAACTTATCTAGCACTCACTTACATTATTCAACCAATGATACAAAACTATGCGATTCTATCTTTAGCATCCCAGGCACCCTAACTCTATTTAACCAAAACATAAGATCCCTCAATAAAAACTATGACGAACTAGACATACTCTTGTCCACCTTTAAAATAGAATTCAAAATTATTATCCTAACGGAATGCTGGATCTCAACAACGTTTACTGTAAAACACAAAAAAAACTATTCCACATATTTTACAACAAAAAATCAAAATCAAAATGATGGAGTTGTTGTTTACATAAAAGATAGCCTTAACGCCTCTGTCTCAGAAATCACCTTAGAAAACACTAACTGTTTACAAATAATCGCCGACCCAGATACGTGCATACTCGCTATTTACAGATCACCATCCAGACAAAACATTGCCCCCTTTATAATTGCTCTCGATACTCACTTAAAAAAAATTACCCACTTCAAAAACATCATTGTAGCTGGAGATCTAAACATCAATATACTACCACAAGGCCACCCACAAAATATCGATTACCAATTGATGCTCCTGGAACATGGCATAATTTGCGCCATCAACACTCCAACCAGAGTTACAAGAGACTCGGAATCATGTGTAGATCACGTAATGGTCAAATCCAAAAACAAATTATGTAGCGTAGTATTCGAATCCACAATCACAGATCACTACACAACAATGATAGGCCTGACCTCACAGACTGTGAAATCAACCATTCAAAATAATATAACAAAATTTGAAACTGACTACGTTAACCTAAAAAATTGCCAAAAAACATACGTGGGAACATCTTAAAAATATTAACACGACAGAAGAAGCCTGGAATTACTTTCTAGCACATCTACAAACGCTCATCACTCAAAACACCACAACAACATTCAACTTTATCACTCACCGAAAAAAAAGACTTAAAAAATGGATCACCCAAAGCATACTAAATAGCATAAAAAACGGGATAAACTGCACAAACAAGTTAAACGCAACCCAGACGAAACCTTTCTTTATTCTTTTTATAAAAGGTACAGAAATATTTGCTCTCAAATTATACGTGAAGCCAAAGAACTATATTACAGAAACAAACTGATAATTGCAAACTTTGACCCGAAAAGCGTTTGGTCAATTCTGAGAGAAAGTACACATACACAAAAAAATAAAGATGATAAAATCAAAAAGTTACTAATCAACGACGAAGAAGTTGACTTCCACAAAAATCCTACACTTATTCTTAATTACATAAACAGACATTACACAAATATCGGCGCTAGCCTAGCCGAAAATATAAAAAAAATACATCTGGAAACGAAAATCTAGAACCTCGAAACAATATCACTCAGTGCTCTAATATAAACAATGATAGAGATTTCAAACTACATGAAGTAACTCTGGAAGACACCAAACAAATAATACAATCCCTAAAGGATAACACAACATCAGGACCTGACGGAATAGACTCTAAAACAATAATAACACTAAGCCAACAACTTCTTATACCACTAACATACGTAATAAATCTTAGTCTGAAACAAGGAATTTTCCCGAGCATTCTAAAAAAAGGTCTGGTTATTCCAATTTATAAATCAGGACCAAAAAATAATGTAAATAACTACAGACCCATTACGTTATTAAACACAATGTCCAAAATTCTTGAAAAAGCGATAAAAGCCCAGCTGCAACATTATCTAGAAAACAGGCAAATACTCTCAAAAAATCAACATGGCTTTAGAAAAAACAGGAACACAGAAAACGCAATTGCCACTGTAACCGAGTTTATTACACATAACCTAGATGCAAAAAAAAAAGTTATATCAATTTATTTAGACTTGTGTAAAGCTTTTGACACCATTTCTCACGAAAAACTCTTCAAAAAACTAAAAAACGTCGGTGTTAGTGGCACAGAACTAGACTTACTGAAAAGCTTCATGTCGGATAGAATGCAACAGGTTAAAATTAACAACATGTCAAGCGAGCCTCTTATATCTAGATACGGAGTACCACAGGGAAGCGTTCTTGGTCCTCTAATGTTCCTTATTTACATAAACGACCTGTGTGATATTGATATCGACGGCCAAATCGTAACATTTGCTGACGATACTGTACTTCTCTGCCAGGCAGAAACATGGAATGAGGTATATTCAAAGGCCGAAAAAAGTTTATCGGTGGTCAAAAATTGGCTAAATAACAACATTCTTACCCTAAACACAACAAAAACCAATTATATTGCACACAGTATCACAAAAAGAGGCCAACCTCCACCGAACACAGACCTTATCTTACACAACTGCGGACAAACTTCTAGCACATGTCAACGCGAGCGTATTGAAAGGGTTAAGCACACAAAATACCTAGGAGTTATAATAGATGCCAACTTACGCTGGACTGACCACATAACTTATATCACAAACAAACTGAAAAGAGTCATGCATCTCATAAAGTCAATAAAAAACATATTTCCAAGAACAATACTCAGAACCATATTCTTTGCACTTTGCCAATCCATTATCACATATGGCATACTGGCTTGGGGAAGTGCAACGAATATAGCAATAGATCCATTAGAAAAAATTCAAAAGGCAACAATTAAATTAATCCTCCAAGTTCCTCGCTACACAAGCTCGAATGTAATTTACGAAACACTAGACATCATGACAATAAGACAACTCTACGCCAAATCTGTACTAGTATACTTCTTCCAGCATAAACTTCACATTCCGATGCAACCTCAATTAGCATTTAAAACCAGAGCCTCTACAAAAAAAATACTAAACATACCGATAACTCATTCTTCACACGGGCAAAGAAACTTTAAGTACTACGCAACCAAACTATATAACTACATGCCCACCTCACTGAAGCAACTACTGTGATGAACCTGCTTTGTCGAATGGTTGGCGAATAATTTTTTTCTAAAATAACAAATATATGAGCATACTACCGACATCCGTGGGGTAGATTTGATAGTGAAATTAAAAGAATGTGGAGCAATTGGGGCTGACCTGTCGAGGAAGGATTTATCTACTAGGGTAACGAAAGCGTTCAACAAATCAGAATAAGTATCGAGCCATATTAGGGGCGTCCCATCAATCACAGGAAAGAGCGAGATCTGATGCCTCTTGGTGGATTTAGAACAAATATTGTCCCACGTTTTAGGGAATAGTTATTTTAAGTGGAAGGAAGAGTCATAAATCATGAGTCATAAATCGCATTTGTAGGAAAGAGAACGGAGTCGGCAACGATTGGTTTCAAATCTAGGGTCGGGAGTTTTGCAAGGAATAGGTTAGAAAAGCTAAGGTTTCGGATTGAATTTTGGGTTATTTAGATAACGCAGATGAAAAATGTGTTCGATCCCTTGTATTTGAGTGGGTTGTCAAGATCGATACATTAAAGCTGAATTTATCTCTTGATTTTACGTGTACGAGATTCAAGAAAGTAATTAGTGAAACTAATAAAAATTAATGTCCTGCCAGAACTTTAAATTATGTGCAAATTCAAGTATTTTTCCTGAAGTGCAGTTCGCATAACTGTGAGAATTTATGAGGGATAAATTAATGTAAAAAACGTTGGAAGGTAGGTTTGACATGGGACATGCGAGTTGGAAAGAGGGTAGATTGGGCAGACATCCTTGAGTCGGAGAAGAGGCTGGTCGTGGATTTTCGAAAAGAGTGTTGTGGCTCGCTGTGGACTTAGCGAAAACGAGAGGTGTTTGTTAAAACTAACTTCAGTGAAGATTTTGCATTTATGGTGTAAGATAAAGAAGTTCGGTGTTGTGTTACTTAATAAAGATAATCGTTGTTAAAATTATCGATTGCCGCGCGATAAACATTTAAATTTGGGAATAGAGACTTATTAAAGTATTGGACTCCTGTCATAATTAATAATAATAACAATAATATCCTTATTGAACGAGATCTGCGAGATAATAATAAAAAAATACAGACTCAGTGTTAATGCTTACAGTGGTTTTAAAATTACATAAGTACAAAAAGGGATATCAACTGAAAACCCTAAATACGAACACTAGATAAGTGAAGAATATAAAACGGTTATAATATAGGTTTTCCCAATAATCCGCCACTGGACTAGCCGTGTTGAGGCCGTAATTTTAAGTCGACTTATAATTCTCGTAAACAGGCCTACATTGAAATGTAATCACATAATAGATTGGTTACATAAATAATAATTGCAACTTATCATTCATTATGTAGAGACAAAAATATAACAATAAATATTTATCTTGAGTAACGACAATGGTCCCGGATCATAATAATAATCCCGTAGAAAACATTCCATCCTTCATTTAAGGACAGTGCAACGAATAAAATAATGATAATAATAAAAGTAGTGGAAAAATGGTGTTAATTCGGTTGAGAAGTTTTAGCCAGAATAATTAGAGTTTAGATAAAATGTACAGTCAGTCGAAAGCTAGAAATGCAGTTTTGAAAGGAGGCTTTTTAAATATAAAGTAGGTCTGACGTTACCGTGTATAGTTAGGGGGGGAGGTTGGTAGTTATGATTGCGCAATAGTCTGGTAAGGGGCCACAGGACGTGAGAGAAGATCTTCCCACAATGCAGCTTAGAGAAAAAGGGGTTTTAAAAATTACAGTGCCTGCATTAAGACCTTGTACGATGATAAGGAAAGCAAGTAGGGAGTTTGATCATTTATAGGGAGGACGCGTGATTAAGACGCGGAGTTGCGTTTACCCTACCGGGAGTCGCGGTTTTAGCAACCATGTTCTTGGTAAGTCAAATAACTTTAACCTATATTACAGGACCTCACTGATTGCAGGATGGAGTGAAGAGAACGCTGACCCTGTATTATTTAACTGTACCAGCGTTGAATGAACTGATGTTTTGATTATTCCAGAAAAGGTACCAGGCATAATTCACAGATGTTATCAACAAGAACAGCTACCTTCTCTCGGCAGACAACTGATGCCGAGCTAGACCAAAAGGGGTTGACACGTGCGGAACCAGCGTAGAGGATACCTGGCTCTCGCCCAGTGGGGTCGGGTTCGATTCCCGGTACCGGAACCTATAAATCTATAATTGAATTAGGTACATGTACTTGTTTGCAGAGTGACGTGAATAGAACGCGAATCTTGGACAGTTAATTGCATGAGTGTCTGTATCGAATAGATTGATGTACTTTTATCCCAGAATAGGTACTAGGCGTATTTCACAGATGTTACCAGTTATCACCCTGGACAGTGACCTTTTCTCGGCACACGGCTGATGCCGAGCTGACACAAAAAATGAACCTGACATAGAGAATACAGTCAACCAAATGGGGAGCGTCTCGAGAGTACGACATATCAAATTGAAGGCGATTACTGAAGGGCGAGCAGCTGAACATCTTTAGACAAGGGAGCAGTGGAGCAGATTCACGGTTTTAAACTATGAAACAAATAAAACTAACAGGTACTCTGCTGAATCCCTACTTCTTGAATTACGCTTTTTTAAATCTTTAGGACTGGGCAATTTGATGACGAACACCGAGGCCACACATTATGTGGAAAATTGGTGGTCCCCCGGTAAGGGTCTTTCTGCATTGTCATGTTGGAGGATGCTCACCATAGACTGATCGGGTCTCGCGAGGTGCTGGAAGCAATTCCCTTTCGCGGAACTATGTCGAGCGGATGGGCGCAACAGGTCGTATGAAATGAGATGCCATCAGTATGAAAGGACATGGTTCGCTGACGGAGGCGTCTTGACCAAAAGCATCTCGAGTTACCGGCAAGGTAGTGTGGATGGAGGCATAGGCATGGCTCTTGTGGAGAGATTCCTGCAGCATCATCACATTTTTTAATCCTATCGACCTGGAAGCAAACGTATCTCTTACAAGGGTGGGGATAAGTCGGTTTCCAGAGGTGGTCTGTAACGCTAGGTCGGTCACGTGGGAGAAGGATCTGCCTGTCACAAGCTTACGCCACTTTGTACCGTGAGTAGAGTCTTGATAAGGGACGAAATAGATTACCCCTTCTAGAGCCAGTAAAGTAGTTCCGGAGGTGTTCGATACTGGAGTTGTCTGGGAAAGGTTTGAAGGCATGCCGTTCTTCTTCTGTTATGGCGGGGTCCGGGTATCTGGTTTATCGTCAAGAGATTTTCCGGGTGCCATGGGTATAGCCTCATCATGCATTGGTCGGAGGGTCGTGTTCTGAGAGCTGACCACCTAGTCAACTTGGTCAAGTGGAGGAGCCAGTATTTGCTTGCAAAAAATTCCGTCCACATCACATCCATTTTATCCTCTATCCCGTCCTTATACTTCCATCCTAGGTATAAGTTTGTGTTTACTAACAACAGAACATATTATCACGATTATGTATAGGATATAGCCATGGAGAGCGGTGCAGAGAATCGCCAATTATCCACATGAAATGAAACATTCCAGGTACGTACATTAAAAATCATTAGAACGTAGAGGGAGGGAGATCAATTTTATAGCCTATTAGGATCATAGCGGGGACAAATTTAGGATAATTTAGACAGGGCGTGTCCTTCAGACGTCTAAGAGATACAGAGTAATTCTTCCACACCTTACCTAAAAGAACCAAAAGTTACCACGAAAGACATTAAATACCTATCCTAGATGTTCTAGGAGCTCCGAAAAAAAAAATCACACAACGTGGAGAAAAGGGTTTATTGTAAGAATTTCCCGGAAAACTACCTTTTACTGTGTTCAGTCACAGGGGTGGGAAAAATAAGTCATGATTCAAAACATTAGTGGCGAATCATTCAGTAGGTACGAGAGGAAGATCTACCAACCGGAGAACTGAACGCACGAGAAGAAGAAATATTTAAAAGTTTTCATTAGGGGGGGGTTGAACCATCACAAGTGTTGCCGAGAGACCAGGAGGTAAGGTTTTAAAAGCTGGAGGAATTTCAATGTATCTTAGTGCAATTTGAAAGATAGTTACGACTTATTACGTGGGAAGAAAAGCTTTCAAAAAAAAAATAAGTAGGCTAGAATAGAAAAAAAAACAAAAATGTATTTAAACAAATCAGTAGCCAAGAGTTTTAAATCTGCAGATGTAGGTCATTGCCTCTTAGACGGGTACATAAAATAAATAGAAATTTGTAAACAAAACCAACAACGAAGATTTACAACCCCAACGGTTTAAATGTCGGTCATTGACTTTTAAGTCAGGGTGCGGAGAAGAAAAAAATGGGATGCAACAAAAAAAAAGGTACAGTGAACACATCATAAATATCGAAGATTTATGACCTTGCGTTCGACTATCGTAACTAGGTCAGGAATGCAACAACCCGGGGCGAAAAAAAAGGTTCGGTTAAAGACCCAGGGCGGAAAGTAAACAAATCACTAGCTTAAAATAACTGTAATAATCACTTGGAAGAGAATTAAATCGTTGCAATAAGAGGTTTTAGTGAATTAGGGAGGAGATGAGACCAATCAAATAGTTATTACATTCAAGCGTGTTTAGGCTAGGAAATTTCATGTCTAAGAAGAAGGGATTTTAGTGGGTTAGGGAGGGGATAAGACCAACCAAATGGTTACTACAATCAACGTGTTTAGTTTAGAAAAATTTCATGTTAAAGGAATAAGGAGTTTTTATGGCTTAGGGAGGGGGCGGAACCAATCGGTCGGTTATTAAATTCAAGCATGGTTAGGTTAGAACAAATTCATGTTTAAAGGCGATAAAAGGATTTTTTTAGGCTTAGGGAGGAAACGTAATCAGCAAAAAGCCTTTAGTGGATTTAGACATGTTCGGGTCACACTACACTGGTAGGGGAGATATTGAATCAAATGGGTTGGGATTTTTTTTTATAAAAGAAAGACAAACATTCCCGGGTTACGAATAACCTAACAATGTTTGAAAATCTCCTACTACCACCACAGAAAGCCGAAAATGTTGCTTGTGTTGTGATGGAGGACTTAGCCAGCCGAGGAATTGAACACGCGACGCCCAGATGGGATCCAAGCGCTATGCCCACTCAGCCACCGACCAGTCATCAGTGAGAGTTGCGCCGTACGTCAATTAAAATAAAATTTTGAACATAATAAGTAGGGTATTTAGAGGTATTCACCCTTCGATATGAAGCAGCGAGAAAGTATGTCATGTAATAGGGCAGATAGTTCTTCGATGATTCATTTCAGTGTCGATTCACCGTAGCGAGTATAATTTTGGTTAGTCGACCTGCACTAAGGTTTGAAATTTCTTTAAACTGGGGTGACCGGACAACAAACCAGTAGAAACAATGATGCAATCGGGCCAACATTGAGTAGTCCTGTTCATACACTAATTGTTATATTGAATGGAGACGGTCTAGCGCACGACAAAAACAAAAAAATTATATTGATAGGTAATAATGTCTTTTCTAAGTTTATCAATGGGAAAAAGGGTTAGTTTATTTTGAAGGGAGACCGTAGAGATAGCCCAACGAAGGAAAAAAAAAAACAATCAAAGAAAAAAAAGAGGGCATAAATTGTTTTGAAATGACGTGTTTCATATCAAGATAATTAGAATTCATTAAATAAAACAAATATGAAAAAAAAAGATAGTTTAGTTTTAATCAGCACACCAGATTTTGTTGTTTATGACAAAAAACAAAGAAAGGGTCGGTCACACTAGTAAAATTGCGCACGAGATAACAAAAAATTAAGATAACAGATAACAGACATTAACAAAAAAATACACTACCCTATGTCGGAATAGCGAAGAATGCAGGCAAAAAAAAATGGTTACAGGAATGGTCGGCGGGCGTAAACAGATGTAAGGGCGAGGCATAAGTAGGTAAGACCGATGGAGGCAGGGCCGAATTGGAAAGACGCTCAAGCGTTATTTTAAAGAAAATAAATAAATTAATTAAATACAGTAACCGTCGGGATGTGGGACAGTGGAACGTTTGTGTAAAGTTAAATTGTTGAAAGAAAACGGAGGAGGAGAAGGGGGTAGAACGGACAGTTAACCTGCGAGGGATAGGGATACACAACATTTAGGTACGACAAATTTTGGGAAAGAGAAAACACGGAGGGGAGGGGGAAACAAACCAAAACCTGTATTTAGAAATGACTCCACTGACCAACCACTAATAGCGTGTTTTGACACTGGAGATAATTTCTATAGGGAGGCTGTGATGAACCTGCTTTGTCGAATGGTTGGCGAATAATTTTTTTCTAAAATAACAAATATATGAGCATACTACCGACATCCGTGGGGTAGATTTGATAGTGAAATTAAAAGAATGTGGAGCAATTGGGGCTGACCTGTCGAGGAAGGATTTATCTACTAGGGTAACGAAAGCGTTCAACAAATCAGAATAAGTATCGAGCCATATTAGGGGCGTCCCATCAATCACAGGAAAGAGCGAGATCTGATGCCTCTTGGTGGATTTAGAACAAATATTGTCCCACGTTTTAGGGAATAGTTATTTTAAGTGGAAGGAAGAGTCATAAATCATGAGTCATAAATCGCATTTGTAGGAAAGAGAACGGAGTCGGCAACGATTGGTTTCAAATCTAGGGTCGGGAGTTTTGCAAGGAATAGGTTAGAAAAGCTAAGGTTTCGGATTGAATTTTGGGTTATTTAGATAACGCAGATGAAAAATGTGTTCGATCCCTTGTATTTGAGTGGGTTGTCAAGATCGATACATTAAAGCTGAATTTATCTCTTGATTTTACGTGTACGAGATTCAAGAAAGTAATTAGTGAAACTAATAAAAATTAATGTCCTGCCAGAACTTTAAATTATGTGCAAATTCAAGTATTTTTCCTGAAGTGCAGTTCGCATAACTGTGAGAATTTATGAGGGATAAATTAATGTAAAAAACGTTGGAAGGTAGGTTTGACATGGGACATGCGAGTTGGAAAGAGGGTAGATTGGGCAGACATCCTTGAGTCGGAGAAGAGGCTGGTCGTGGATTTTCGAAAAGAGTGTTGTGGCTCGCTGTGGACTTAGCGAAAACGAGAAGTGTTTGTTAAAACTAACTTCAGTGAAGATTTTGCATTTATGGTGTAAGATAAAGAAGTTCGGTGTTGTGTTACTTAATAAAGATAATCGTTGTTAAAATTATCGATTGCCGCGCGATAAACATTTAAATTTGGGAATAGAGACTTATTAAAGTATTGGACTCCTGTCATAATTAATAATAATAACAATAATATCCTTATTGAACGAGATCTGCGAGATAATAATAAAAAAATACAGACTCAGTGTTAATGCTTACAGTGGTTTTAAAATTACATAAGTACAAAAAGGGATATCAACTGAAAACCCTAAATACGAACACTAGATAAGTGAAGAATATAAAACGGTTATAATATAGGTTTTCCCAATAATCCGCCACTGGACTAGCCGTGTTGAGGCCGTAATTTTAAGTCGACTTATAATTCTCGTAAACAGGCCTACGTTGAAATGTAATCACATAATAGATTGGTTACATAAATAATAATTGCAACTTATCATTCATTATGTAGAGACAAAAATATAACAATAAATATTTATCTTGAGTAACGACAATGGTCCCGGATCATAATAATAATCCCGTAGAAAACATTCCATCCTTCATTTAAGGACAGTGCAACGAATAAAATAATGATAATAATAAAAGTAGTGGAAAAATGGTGTTAATTCGGTTGAGAAGTTTTAGCCAGAATAATTAGAGTTTAGATAAAATGTACAGTCAGTCGAAAGCTAGAAATGCAGTTTTGAAAGGAGGCTTTTTAAATATAAAGTAGGTCTGACGTTACCGTGTATAGTTAGGGGGGGAGGTTGGTAGTTATGATTGCGCAATAGTCTGGTAAGGGGCCACAGGACGTGAGAGAAGATCTTCCCACAATGCAGCTTAGAGAAAAAGGGGTTTTAAAAATTACAGTGCCTGCATTAAGACCTTGTACGATGATAAGGAAAGCAAGTAGGGAGTTTGATCATTTATAGGGAGGACGCGTGATTAAGACGCGGAGTTGCGTTTACCCTACCGGGAGTCGCGGTTTTAGCAACCATGTTCTTGGTAAGTCAAATAACTTTAACCTATATTACAGGACCTCACTGATTGCAGGATGGAGTGAAGAGAACGCTGACCCTGTATTATTTAACTGTACCAGCGTTGAATGAACTGATGTTTTGATTATTCCAGAAAAGGTACCAGGCATAATTCACAGATGTTATCAACAAGAACAGCTACCTTCTCTCGGCAGACAACTGATGCCGAGCTAGACCAAAAGGGGTTGACACGTGCGGAACCAGCGTAGAGGATACCTGGCTCTCGCCCAGTGGGGTCGGGTTCGATTCCCGGTACCGGAACCTATAAATCTATAATTGAATTAGGTACATGTACTTGTTTGCAGAGTGACGTGAATAGAACGCGAATCTTGGACAGTTAATTGCATGAGTGTCTGTATCGAATAGATTGATGTACTTTTATCCCAGAATAGGTACTAGGCGTATTTCACAGATGTTACCAGTTATCACCCTGGACAGTGACCTTTTCTCGGCACACGGCTGATGCCGAGCTGACACAAAAAATGAACCTGACATAGAGAATACAGTCAACCAAATGGGGAGCGTCTCGAGAGTACGACATATCAAATTGAAGGCGATTACTGAAGGGCGAGCAGCTGAACATCTTTAGACAAGGGAGCAGTGGAGCAGATTCACGGTTTTAAACTATGAAACAAATAAAACTAACAGGTACTCTGCTGAATCCCTACTTCTTGAATTACGCTTTTTTAAATCTTTAGGACTGGGCAATTTGATGACGAACACCGAGGCCACACATTATGTGGAAAATTGGTGGTCCCCCGGTAAGGGTCTTTCTGCATTGTCATGTTGGAGGATGCTCACCATAGACTGATCGGGTCTCGCGAGGTGCTGGAAGCAATTCCCTTTCGCGGAACTATGTCGAGCGGATGGGCGCAACAGGTCGTATGAAATGAGATGCCATCAGTATGAAAGGACATGGTTCGCTGACGGAGGCGTCTTGACCAAAAGCATCTCGAGTTACCGGCAAGGTAGTGTGGATGGAGGCATAGGCATGGCTCTTGTGGAGAGATTCCTGCAGCATCATCACATTTTTTAATCCTATCGACCTGGAAGCAAACGTATCTCTTACAAGGGTGGGGATAAGTCGGTTTCCAGAGGTGGTCTGTAACGCTAGGTCGGTCACGTGGGAGAAGGATCTGCCTGTCACAAGCTTACGCCACTTTGTACCGTGAGTAGAGTCTTGATAAGGGACGAAATAGATTACCCCTTCTAGAGCCAGTAAAGTAGTTCCGGAGGTGTTCGATACTGGAGTTGTCTGGGAAAGGTTTGAAGGCATGCCGTTCTTCTTCTGTTATGGCGGGGTCCGGGTATCTGGTTTATCGTCAAGAGATTTTCCGGGTGCCATGGGTATAGCCTCATCATGCATTGGTCGGAGGGTCGTGTTCTGAGAGCTGACCACCTAGTCAACTTGGTCAAGTGGAGGAGCCAGTATTTGCTTGCAAAAAATTCCGTCCACATCACATCCATTTTATCCTCTATCCCGTCCTTATACTTCCATCCTAGGTATAAGTTTGTGTTTACTAACAACAGAACATATTATCACGATTATGTATAGGATATAGCCATGGAGAGCGGTGCAGAGAATCGCCAATTATCCACATGAAATGAAACATTCCAGGTACGTACATTAAAAATCATTAGAACGTAGAGGGAGGGAGATCAATTTTATAGCCTATTAGGATCATAGCGGGGACAAATTTAGGATAATTTAGACAGGGCGTGTCCTTCAGACGTCTAAGAGATACAGAGTAATTCTTCCACACCTTACCTAAAAGAACCAAAAGTTACCACGAAAGACATTAAATACCTATCCTAGATGTTCTAGGAGCTCCGAAAAAAAAAATCACACAACGTGGAGAAAAGGGTTTATTGTAAGAATTTCCCGGAAAACTACCTTTTACTGTGTTCAGTCACAGGGGTGGGAAAAATAAGTCATGATTCAAAACATTAGTGGCGAATCATTCAGTAGGTACGAGAGGAAGATCTACCAACCGGAGAACTGAACGCACGAGAAGAAGAAATATTTAAAAGTTTTCATTAGGGGGGGGTTGAACCATCACACTACTAACTACAAATATATGTACAATTCTTCACAAAAAACACATCAAAGACTGGATCAAACAACAAGGTATTCAATTTATTCAAAACATTATAACACCTAACCAAACATAACCAAACACAAATATTAAACAAAAAATATTATAAAAACTTTGTTTTGAGACAAAAATAATACCACATTATTATTTATACCAAGGGCAAGTGGTCCATAGAAAAAATTCATTAATTTTTGGGGATCGTTGGAAACGGTTAATACGCACTTTTTTTAAAAAATATCTTTTGATTCACCTTAATTGCATTAAAAGACAACTTTTTGCATTGGGGGAAGTGGAAAATATTTCATTTTAAATTTCGATTACGTAAAATTAAAATTAGCTTTCGTCTTGTGAGATTGTACGCCATTATGGTTATTATCACTTTGGTATGTTGGTATTCCCGATACACTTGAATGTATAACGAACGGCTAGAAGATTTTGAAGGTACCACGAAATCTGGAAAGGTAAGTACTAAATTATCGGAGTTTTGGGAATAAAATGACGGAAAAAAACATGTTTTTAATTTCGGTACCTAATTATTTTTTATAAATAATACATTCACTTTTGTATCAAAAACCGTGTTACACAAACCTAGCGTAGCCGTTAAACTACTTGAAAACTGGGATGTTTTTCTTGCCTTGACGCGAGTAGGCGTTATAAAGGGGCACTTTCTTTTGTATCACAAACCATGTTACACAAACCTAGCGTAGCCGCTAAACTACTTGAAAACTGGGATGTTTTTTTGCCGTGACGCGAGTAGGCGCTACGAAGGGGGCACTTTCTTTTCTATCACAAACCATGTTACACAAACCTAGCGTAGCCGCTAAACTACTTGAAAACTGGGATGTTTTTTTGCCGTGACGCGAGTAGGCGCTACGAAGGGGGCACTTTCTTTTCTATGACAAACCATGTTACACAAACCTAGCGTAGCCGCTAAACTACTTGAAAACTGGGATGTTTTTTTGCCGTGACGCGAGTAGGCGCTACGAAGGGGGCACTTTCTTTTCTATCACAAACCATGTTACACAAACCTAGCGTAGCCGCTAAACTACTTGAAAACTGGGATGTTTTTTTGCCGTGACGCGAGTGGGCGTTATAAAGGGGCACTTTCTTTTGTATCACAAACCATATCACATAAAATTAGCGTACGTAGCCGCTCAACATCGCAGAAATAGTTGACTTATAAAAATAAAATTTTAAAGTCAAAAAAAAATTTTAACTAATAATTTTTAATCAACGCACGCAATACATGTGTATTAGGTAAGTACCTACTAATTAGGCGGAATTCCAGTTTTATAACATTAAAAAACTCCCGCGCGATTTTGTCTCTAGCCGTTGGTTTTACGAGCCGAATTCCCATGAAGTCTGCTACGATTTGCTCTAGCATCTTTTCGTACAGTAACAAGAATACCAACATCAACATCACAAAAAAATGACATTTGAAAATAATGTTTGAAAATGGACGGTCTCGTTTCACAGAATGAAAGCTAATTTTAATTTTACGTAATCGAAATTTAGAATGAAATATTTTCCACTTCCCCCAATGCAAATAGTTGTCTTTTGATGTAATTAAGGTGAATCAAAAGATATTTTCAAAAAAAAGTGCGTATTAACCGTTTCCAACGATCCCCAAAGTTTACCAAAAATTCCTACCTATTTACCACAACTACTATTTATCCTAAACATAAACTAGATGCTATGAATAACTGTATATGTAGATCCTAACTGCAACTAATCTTTAATTTATGTATTCGATACTGCCGCCATGGGTCGACCCACAGTGTCCTTCTTGACAATATCAAGGAGGATACGGTGCTTCTACTTATGTTGACAGAATAGCATTTATTCCCAAACATGGGAACACCTCAGCACAGGTTCGCCTAGTGAGGTGTTCACAAAATACTAATAGGTACTTACATACATACATTTACGGATGATTAACATTTTTTTTTCTTATTACTAATCTTAATATCTATGTAAACTGATGTAATAATCTGTATTGTGTATGTTCAAGAATAGAAATAAAAAAAAAATAAAAAAAAAGTTTTTAAAAACATAATTAAATAAAAATAATAAAAAATACATACGAAAAAATTTAAAAAAATATATTGAAAAAATTCAAAACTTTAAAAAATCGTACACCAAAAACGTCCAGGCTGGTGGTCGGCCGATCAAAGAACTCTTCAATGGGATGATCTAAACTACAGTAATTCGTTGGTTTCATATAGTCGTTGCTAGTCGTTGCTAGTCGTTGGGGCACGCGAAAGCACTGTGGAATGGACGGGATTCTGAAGATTCTGCCGGTCAGCAGACCTGCTTTTTTCTCATTTACTAATCGACCCCCATCGTATGAGACTATTCACAATGACCATGAGCACAAATATTTACCCACGAATTTACGTCTTCACGTTCACTCTGCATCGGCCGGATGCGCACTGAACGCCGAAGCAGGATGCAATAACACGATGTTTGAACGTGACGCATTTTCGATTAAAACAGTGTAACGTTCTCCACAAAATAAAAGTCTTCTATGTAATCTGTGGTAGTATTCAACTTTATTAAAGTTTTTAAACTTACAAAATGATGTTACTAAAAACTTTCGATGCGGCACAACTTATAGAATTAATGTAACCAAATAAAACTTTAGTCAGCCAAACTTTAGTCAGCCATTTGCCGTAAGCGAAAATGTTTCCTAAAACACGGAAAGGCTATTTGACGTGACCATTTAATTTTTCATAGTAAATAAAAACTAAAACATTGGATACGCCCGGGTTCAAGGGAGTAACCTGCATTTTATTAAAAAAAACGTCGGTTTTTCCATCACTTACGTCAATTTTTGGTCGGACTTCCGGGAAAAACAGTAGGTATTTTAAGGGGGTAAACTTTCAAATTTTCATAATATATAAACTTCGAGTACACAGATCGACGCAGTTTTTTTTTCGAGTAAAATGGCATCAAAAAGTAAAAATCGACAAAATGTTGATTACGTTAATTAGCCTTTCTGCCGTCGGTATCTTGTTTATTAAAACATACACAGTACATTATAATACAAGTTATAAGATGTTAAATTTTTACATGGTTATGTACCTATTACGTTAGTCAAAGAATGTCATTTAGTAGTTACGCCTGACATATCGTCGGCAGAAAGGCTAATTGACGTAACCAGCAAATCCTCTATTTTCGGGAAAGTCGAAAAAACAAAAACAAAAAATCAGAAAATAGTAATGGTAACCCCTATCTCGTTGATTTTTACAATGAACAACAGAATAATATTTATGTTTCTACCAATATAATTAGATCTATGTAATTATTTTAAAAAATGATGATTTTGGTGGTTACATTCATTCTTTTTTGTGAAAATTTTACGACTGCTTGGCTGTAACCAACAATATCTAGTATGAGAAGCTCGGTGTGCGATTAATTTACGGAAAGGCAAAAGGGCGCAACCTCTTTTGTGTTATTTGTAGCTCCTAAAACCATGGTGTTACCCTCTTCGAAGGGAATCAGACTTACAATTAGTTGATGTAACCAAATTTAAATAAAAAAATATTTTTGTAATGGGAGGTACAGCGAAATATTATTTTAACAACCGTTTTTTTCATATAAAAGGCAATAAGTTGACAGCTCGCAACTGACATTTTTTCAGAAATAGAGTTATGCACATCATTTTTTTATTTTCTTAAGCTCTATTTAAATAACGTCGTCATTATATCATTTCTTTTTTTATATGCATCACTATTTTTTTTTTTAAATAGTTATAGAATATTAGTTTAAAAAACATAATTAAATAAAAATAACAAAAATATATAAGAAATTTTTTTAAAAAACATGTCATAAAAATTTACAAAATTGTACACCAAAAACGTCCAGGCTGGTGGCCGGCCGATCAAAGAACTCTTCAATGGAGTGTGGTCTAGACTACAGTAATTCGTTGGTTTCATTCATGTATTTGATTTAGTCGTTGCTAGCGGGGCACGCGAAAGCACTGTGGAACGGACGGGTTTCGGAAGATTCCGTCGTTTTCCAGGCTGCCGGTCGGCAGACCTGCTTTTTTCTCATTTACTAATCGACCCCTATCGTATGAGACTATTCTCAATGACCATGAGCACAAATATTCACCCACGAATTTACGTCTTCACGTTCACCCTGCATGGGTATGGATACCGCCCCGTGGCGGGAATGGGTACCGCCACCCCGGGAACCTTTATTGGATAACCAACACCTCTGCCATAGGTTACCCCAAGTGGTTCGCTACGTTTGGTGATTAAGCAGGGTGCGCGGGTTCATGGGGTGAGGTTTTTCTAGGTCTTGGAGGCGGATGACCAGGACATACTGAACCCCAGATTCCTACCCACCCCTTAAAACCTTTTCCTTCCCAGAACTCTTCTCTCCTTCCTTTCCTAAAAAAACCCTCCAAACAGCATCCCCAAAGATGACATAGGCCTTGAGGGAAATTATTTTCCGCAGGGCCTCCTGTGTGGAGCTCAAGTAAAAAAAAAAAAAAAAAAACTGTCTGATGCGCACTGAACGCCGAAGCAGGATGCAATAACAGTGTAACGTTCTCCACAAAACAAAAGTCTTCAAATCTGTGGTAGTATTCAACTTTTAATAAAGTTTTTAAACTTACAAATTACTAAAAACTTTCGATACGGCACAACTTATAGTATTATTGTAACCAAATAAAACTTAAAACTTTAGTCAGCCGTTTACCGTAAGCGAAAATATTTCCTAAAACACGGAAAACTATTTGACGTAACCATATAATTTTTCATAGTAAATAAAAACTAAAACATTGGATACGCCCGGGTTAAAGGGAGTAACCCGCATTTTA
Organism: Limnephilus marmoratus; assembly: GCA_917880885.1. Taxonomy (NCBI): domain Eukaryota; kingdom Metazoa; phylum Arthropoda; class Insecta; order Trichoptera; family Limnephilidae; genus Limnephilus; species Limnephilus marmoratus. The sequence goes on from OU862907.1 coordinate 36,837,305, forward strand.
TTAAAAAAAACGTCGGATTTTCACTGACATCAATTTTTGGTCGGACTTTAGGGAAAAACAGTAGGTATTTTAAGGGGGTACACTTTCAAATGTTCATAATAAATAAACTTCGAGTATACAGATCGACGCAGTTTTTTTTTCAAGTAAAATGGCATCAAAAAGTGAAAATAGACAAAATGTTGGTTACGTCAATTAGCCTTTCTGCTGTCGATGTGTTATAACGGGTTTTAAAACTTAATTAAAAGTAGATATGGAAGAAGAAGATTTAATTCGCATGAGCTTTGAATATTTGGTTTTGCTTGGAATACTTTGCCAAAAGAAAAACTCATATTTTGAAACAACCTTAACCGTACACGGTTACCCCAGCCAGCCCGGACCGGGGACTACAAAATCCAAAGATCCCAAGATCCACCTTTTTTGCGATATCTCGTTAATTAGTTATACAATTTCATTCATATTTTTTGTAATCCTTAAAATACCAACATTTTTTGCCATTTTTTTGTTTTTCAATATTCAAAGCACATAACATAGAAAAAAATGTTTTTGATAAATATTAGTGCAAATCGCGGTGCCCGCTAGCATTTCGGTACCATTATTTTTGTCCTTACTTTACGTTTTCGAGTCACGTTTTTTTTTTCAGTCTAACTTACCCGAATGGCCACCCGGGACAGCCCGTAATACATATGTGAAGGAGCGAGACAGTTATACTGTTTGTACATTCTGCCAGTTATACCTACGCTGCAATTATCTTTCAACAGTCTCGGTCAGTTTCGACCTTTTTCAGAAAACATGTGTTTAGTTTCTGAGGATGTGGGTGGTTTGGTATATTTATGCTAGGGATGTTAAACGTTTGTTACGTTTCCGATTCATTATTATTATTTATGATAATGTTTTTTTGTACATAAAAATATTATCTGTAGGTACGCTCCTTGAAGCTTTCTTATCCGTATTACTTAAAATTTGGGATGGGTAAAAAATTTGGCAGGCGGGTATGGGTATTGCAGCCCGGGAACCATTAATTGGATAACCAACACCCCTGCCGTAGGTCACCCCAAGTAGTAAGGTTCTCTACGTTTGGTGGCTTAGCAGTGGTACCGGGTTCAAGGGGTGAGGTTTGTCTAGGTCTTATGTACCTTTTATAGTTTGAATAATAAAATATTTTAACAAAAAAACATTATTAGTGCACTGTAAAAGACAAAACACCTATAAAATACACTTTGAAAATAATCCGGAGTGTATTAGGAAAAGCCATACTAATCAACTGCTAAAAATAAGTATAAAATCAATAGTATTATAAAAAAATGTAACATAACCCATAGGATTCAGTAAACCAAATGCAATGCTTACCACCCCTCAGAAGGAAAAAATCGAAGGAATGATGAAAAAATGTAACAAAGGCCCAACGCCGACAATAAAACTAAATAAATCATAAATGTTCAATATTGTGTGTTTTTTAAATCTCCTCTTCGAGAACATGAATAGTAGCACTCGGAACATGAACAACGGTTTTCTCCACTGCGTGTTTTACTTTCAATATCCTTTTCGAGAAAATAAAGGCTTGTCAGATGGCTCTTTTGAGGACATGAATAGTTGCACTCGGAACAGGGAAAAGGTTTTTCTCCACTGTGATTCAGCTTATGGATCGTCAGATTGCCCTTGTGGGAACATATATAGTTGCATTCCGAACACGAAAAAGATTTTTGTCTACTGTGAGTCAGCATGTGCCTTATTATATTGTTCTTTTGAGAACATGAATAGTTGCACTCGGAAGAGGAAAAAAGATTTTTGTCTACTGTGAGTCAGCATGTGCCTTGTCATATTGTTCTTTTGAGAACATGAATAGTTGCACTTGGAACAGGAAAAAGGTTTTTCTCCACTGTGAGTCAGCTTGTGGATCGTAAGACTACCCTTGACAGAGCATGAATAATTGTAATCGGAACATGTTTCTCCACTGTGAGTCTGCTTGTGAATCGTCAGACTGACAATGAGAGAACATGAAAATTTGCATTCGGAACAAGAAAAAGGTTTTTTTCCACTGTGAGTCACCATAAGCTTTTTAAATCTACTCTTCGAGAACATAAATAGTTGCACTCGGAACATGAAAAAGGTTTTCCCCGCTGTGAATCAGCACGTGTTTCTGTAAATCTCCTTTTCGAGAAAATAAATAGCTGCACTCGGAACATGAAAAAGCTTTTTCTCCATTATGAATCAGCATTTGGCTCGTCAGGTGGCTCTTTTGAGAACATGAATAGTTACACTCGGATTAGGAAAAATGTTTTTCACCACTGTGAGTCAGCTTTCGGACCGTCAGATTGCCCTTGTGGGAACATGAATAGTTGTACTCGGAACATGAAAAGATTTTTGTCTACTGTGAGTCAGCATGTGCCTTGTCAGATTGCTCTTTCGAGAAAATGAATACTTGCACTCGGAACAGGAAAAAGGTTTTTCTCCACTGTGAGTAAGCATATGTCTCCTCAAATCTTTCTTTCTAGAACTTGAATAGTTGCATTGGGAACATGAAAAGGGTTTTTCTGCTCTGTGAGTGAGGACGTGTCTAATTAGATTGTCCTTTAGAAAACACGAATAATTGCACTCGGAACATGAAAAAGGTTTTTTTCCACTGTGAGTAATCATATGTCTCCTCAAATCTTGCTTTCTAGAACTTGAATAGTTGCATTGGGAACATGAAAAGGGTTTTTCTGCCCTGTGAGTGATAGCATGTCTTATTAGATTTGTCTTTATAAAACTTGTATAGTTGCACTCGGAACATGAAAAAAGATTTTCTCGACTGTGAGTCATTTTGTGTCTAGTTAAAACTCCCTTTTGAAAAAACGAAAAATTGCACTCGGAACAAGAATATGGTTTTTTTCCGCTGTGAGACTGTATGTGGTTCTTCAGATACCTCTTTAAAGAACATGAATAATTGCACTCAGAACATGAAAAACGTTTTTCTGCACTGTGAGTCAGCATGTGGGTAGTCAGATATATCTTTCGAGAACATGAATAGTTGCACTTAGAACATGAAAAAGGTTTCTCTCCACTGTGAGTCAGCATGTGGTTTGTCAAATATACCTTTCGAAAACATGAGTAGTTGCATTGAGAACAAGAAAACGGTTTTTCTCCACTGTGAATAAGAATGTGAGTCATCATAGACATCTTTCGAGAACATGAATAGTTGCACTTGGAACATGAAAAAGGTTTTTCTGCACTGTGAGTCAGCCCATGTTTCTTCAGACTGCTTTTTTGAGAACATGAATAGTTGCACTTGGAACATGAAAAAGGTTTTTCTCCACTGTGAGTTAGCATGTGGCTCCTCAGATTGCCCTTTCGAGAACATGAATAGTTGCACTCGTAACATGAAAATGGTTTTTCTCTACTGTGGGTCAGTACGTGGCTCCTCAGACTGCCCTTTCTAAAGCATGAATAGTCGCACTCAGAACATAAAAATGGTTTTTCTCTACTGTGAGTCAGTACGTGGTACCTCAGACTGTCCCTTTGAGAACATGAATAGTTGCACTCGGAACAAGAATATGGTATTTCTCCGCTGTGACTCAGCATGTGGTTCGTCAGATTTATCTTTCGAGAACATAAGAAGTTGCACTCAGAACATGAAAAAGGTTTTTCCCCACTGTGAGTCATTATGTGTCTCGTTAAATCTCCCTTTTGAGAACATGAATAGTTGCACTCGGAACATGAAAAAGGCTTTTCTCCACTGTGAGTCATCAGGTGTCTCTTCAAATCTCCCTTTTGAGAAAATGAATGGTTGCACTCAGAACATGTATAAGGTTTTTTTCCACTGTGAGTCAGCATGTGGCTCGTTAAATGGCTCTTTGCAGAAGATGAATATTTACACTCTAAACATGAAAACGTTTTTTCTTCTCTGTGAGAAAGCATATGTCTAGTAAGAGAGTACTTTTGAGAAAATGAATACCTGCAGTTGGAACAAGAAAAAGGTTTTTCTCCAGTATGAATTTGCAAGTGCCTGTCCAATTTCGACTTATAACAGCAGGCGTAGTTACAATAAGAGCAAGATAATCGTTTTTCCACATGCTGGATATTCAGATCTGTCAACAAATTGGAAAACAAATTTGGATAAAAGGGCTCCATAAGACTTACAACTATAAATTAATTAGAATTACACGAAATGTTAAATGTTACAAAAGAAAATCAGTATTACCGGTTATCTGGGTAATTCTTCCAAAGCGTTCTAAGCATTCCTTTTTAACATCCGGAAGGTCAATGTCAATTTTCTCATAAGGAAATCCCCTTTCATCTTCTTCTTGGAGTCCAAGTTTCGCCTTAATGGTAACAGTGTTCACATTAATGCTATCTAGAAAAACAAAACAATACGTACTCTCTACAACAATATTTTTTTTAAATATTATGTTATATTCACATTAGAAAAATATATTAGTAAATTTATCAAAAAAACTTTATATCAAAATATAAACGATTTAAGACACCATGATTAATTATGAAATTATGCAATTTGGAAAAGAGACTTTAAGGCCATTTTAAAGACTTAGAATGATCATAGACGTCTGCTCAAGAACTGACGCTTCAAGAAAGAAAAACCGTCTTCTAGAACACGTTCAGTTCGTACAAGTTAAGTTGTTTTTAGTCAAAGGATTAATGTTTTCTTCCATCCCATGTAAGTTTTATAATGTTTAATAAAACATGTTACTTGTATCATGTTCTAAATACGATGAATGAGTTTGAGGAATCGGGAACTTAATGAGAGCAATGTAACTTAAGAGTGTTCTAGTACGGCAGTTACCCGGAAAGATGCATTTTATGATAAATATCAAATTAAATTAAGTACGACAAAGAAGACGCTCTGAACAAGGCAAGCAAATGTGATGTTTACACTACATGTCAAAACGGACAAGGAATCCGATCATCGGCGGTTTCGTGAGCTAAAGTGCTAACTTTGAAAAATAGGACCTTTGATATTGTTATAGTCCGGGAGGCACAGCGTAATAAAAAATTTCTTCGTAAAAAAACTGTCGTATTATTCAACCGTATTACCCTAGCTCACCAAAAAGTTACGAACCCTCTTAAATTTAAAATCACACAGTTTTTACATATCCAATGCAACAGATACACAGTTTCCATTGAATGTATTATTTTGCGCAACTAACTGGATGTCTGAGTACTCTCCGCAAGTTGCAAACATTCTTTCTTTACATCTGGGAGATCGAAATCTATATCCGTACATGGCATTTCACCTCCGCCTTCTTCCTGGGGCACTGGTTCCGTCTTAACGGAAACAGTCTCAGGATTTAGTAGATCCATGGCACTGCTGTGGTAGCGGCAGGTAACTGGTTCAAACCCAAACAAATATACCTGAAACAGAACATAGTTGTAACCGAATTAGAATTCGAATGAGCTTTGAATATTTGGTTTTCTTGGAACATTCTTGATATTCTTGGAACATTCTTGGAGCATTGGTCTATGAAATGTTAAAATAAAAACAACGAACAAACAATGGCGTTACCGCGTGAGTGAATATTAAAATGTTAAATGCATACATGCAATTCTGAAGTGACAAAGGTGATAAATGATTTAAAAATGTCTTTCTCATGCGGTATTGATTCTATAAGTGTTATGATATATAAACTCCATGTATCCGAATTAGCTGGTCCCATATCTCATATTATTAATATTAGCTTCAAGAGTGGGATGTTCCCTTCTCACTGTAAGAAAGCTAAAGTGATTCCTCTTTTTAAAGGTGGAGATCAACTAGATGTCAATAATTATAGACCTATATCCCTACTCAACACGCTTTCAAAAGTAATAGAGAGATTGGCTAAGTCGAGATTGGTATCATTCTTAGAAACAAATAAACTACTCTCTAGCAATCAGTTTGGTTTCAGAGAAAATAAAGGAACAAGTGATGCAGTATTGAGGGTATTGTCGAAAGTCACTAGTGCCCTGGATTATGGTTACAAAGCCTTAGCTGTGTTTTTAGATCTATCAAAGGCATTTGACACGGTTTCCCATGGATTACTCCTCAAAAAATTATCTTCTCTTGGCATTTCACATTCCAGTACAGCATTAAGTTGGTTCAAATCCTATCTTAGCGATAGAACACAACAAGTAGAGATAAATAATAATTTAAGCATTAGCAAACAAATCTCTTTTGGGGTTCCACAAGGTAGTGTACTTGGACCAATATTGTTTTTAATCTACATTAATGATTTGTGTAATTTAGATATTCCTGGTAATATTGTTAGTTTCGCAGACGACACTGCTTTAATATTTGAGGGTAAAACCTGGAAAGATGCTTTTGACAAATGTGATTCAGGATTAAGAATAGTAAAGAGTTGGCTAAATAATAACATCTTAACTTTGAACACATCAAAAACAAAATATGTAACTTTTAGCATATCATCAAAAAGTCAGCCTTCCAACACTCATAATCTAATTATACACAATTGTCTGCAAAATTGTAATTGTAATTGCCACCCTTTAGAAATAGTAGACTGTATAAGGTACCTAGGTGTAAATATTGATAAATATTTGAGATGGAATGACCATATTGACATGTTAAAAAAAAATATCAGGAGACTTACCTATATTTTTAAAGAACTTCGTCATATACTGGATAAAGATAAATTAAAATCTGTCTATTATGCCTTAGTACAATCTCGACTTTCTTACAATATTGTATGCTGGGGATCCTGTCTAAAGTCCAATGTAGAGCCACTAAATATTGCTCACAAATTAATTCTTAAAGCCATGTACAAAAAAAAAAATTCGTTATCCATCGAAACTTCTTTACAAGGAATCTGACGTTATGAGTATAAAACAGCTGTACATCTCTAAAATAATTTGTAAATTTTTTATCAATATTTATTCTGCAGAAAGAACCCAACAAATCCATACCACTAGAATTGGCTCAAGAATGAACTTTGTCGCAATAAGTACTAAAACATCTTTTGGCCAAAGAAACTTTTTATATCAGGCTCCACTTCTGTTTAATATTCTGCCAGATTACATAAAGTCTTCCAATTCATTAGCGAAATTTAAAAAAAATGTTAAGATTTTTGTGTTGTCAGAGGATTGGCATACTATTTTTTCATCCTTGGCCTTTTTTTAAATAATAAAAAAAACATATTTTAAAATAATAAGATATATATATACATACATATTTTTTAAATAACCAGATTTCATTTGAGTCCCATTTGTCAAAATCGGAGTGTCACCCTAGCTGTTTTGAACTACCTTTGTTTCTTGGTGGGTATAGTAATTAAGGATTTGTTTTATGGTCTATATTGTTACAAATTTCCCATCTGGTCACCAATATAATATTGTTATTTCTTACTTTCCGCATATAATATTTTAGTGTTTTGGATGTAGTGTTTTGTATTTTAGTGATTTTTTTTGTATTTTAGTGATTTGTGTGTAAATGCACCACTCAAATTTATAAATTTAACCTCAATACAGGCTGCTAGTCCTAGTGAGGTTAATATTTTTGTATGTAAAAAAAAAAATAAGAACACATGTATGGTGAGAAATCTATATAAATATAAATACTTAAATAAATAAATACTTTTTGCATGTTTTTTGGTCTCCCCCGACATAAATACTCACTTTTCGCAATAATAAAGCTTAATCTAACTGTTTGATTAAAAAATATTCCGTATTAACGAGTAAGCGGTTCAATGCATAAATAATCATTCTGCCAAAACATTATGCATAAAACATATGAGTCGTTCAATTTCTATATCCGCTATATCAACTTTCACTGTTTCGGAGAAAACCGCAAAAAACTGTCACATCTCTAGGGTAAATAAAAAATAGCTTTTTATTCTTTTTATATAATGAATTGGAGTAATATACATTCGAAAAGTGTTCATTTTTCAATGCATGTCTAGAAATATTTAAGTAATTTGGATAAATAAAATATGATACTCACTTCGCGATTTATATGGAATATAGAGGCTTTTGAAAGTCAACTGACCTGAGGGGCGTGTTTCTACACCCGCCATCTTGGCAAAAAAACTGCTCGCGACTGGTTGAATTCCAATATAGCGGGTTTTGATAGTAACTTCTTGAATGGTATAACGGGTTTTGTTTCTCACTCGCAATTTTAACATGGTTTTTGGTCGTGATAAAGGAGGTTTTGAAATTCAATTTAAGATTAGACTTGTTCCTCGCAAAAATGTGAATAAGATTTCATACGAAGATCATTTTGTCAAAAAATCGGATATAGCGGGTATTGAAATTATAGGACTCATATGAGAAACAAAGTTATAATTATTTACTGTGTTTAGAACTTGAAGTTGACATTTGAAAACGGTTCAGAGAATCGTTATCAATATGTACACGACAACTGATTAATACGATACGCGATATGAGATATGAGTAACAATGGTTAATTATATGATAGATAACAATATTATTACGAATGACGGAAAGCTGGGATTAGAAGAAGAAAGTGTGAGCAGATGCTATTGTATATAAAAAAAATAAACCCTAGACCGTTGCTGTCTCTCTATAATACCGCTCAAGTCCAAGTAGCAAATTGTTATCCAACAGAAACACTAATCTATTATAGGTAGACGTCAAAATGACAGTTTTAATATTTGCCAAATAAAACTTCAAATGATTTCCGTAACGTATGTGTACGAAAACGTAAGTTAACCTAGGGTGCGTTAGACAGTTAGTTTGCAGTTGTGCAGTTGAAATGATTTCCGTAACGTATGTGTACGAAAACGTAAGTTAACCAAGGGTGCGTTAGACAGTTAGTTTGCAGTTGAAATGATTTCCGTAACGTATGTGTACGAAAACGTAAGTTAACCTAGGGTGCGTTAGACAGTTAGTTTGCAGTTGAAATGATTTCCGTAACGTATGTTTACGAAAACGTAAGTTAACCTAGGGTGCGTTAGACAGTTAGTTTGCAGTTGAAATGATTTCCGTAACGTATGTTTACGAAAACGTAAGTTAACCTAGGGTGCGTTAGACAGTTAGTTTGCAGTTGCGCATTTGAGCGTGCCACAGTGCTAAAAAATTACACAATTAAAATTATATTGATCGCTGTTTTATTTGGAATAACGGCCGTTACTAAAATGAACAGCCTTATTAACATAAGTTTTAGTACTTACCAGAAACGATCACAAGTATGGGATAATAAATATAATAGCTTGAGTTAAAAAGAATTCGGAAAAAGGATGAAACGATTAACGATGAAGAAAGCATGTGTCACCGAAATATGTAGGTTATGAATAGACAAAATTAAGTCATAGACAATTGTCATAATTTCCATGAATCTGTTCTTTTGGGATGGTGATAATGGGCCGTTTTCTGAGTAATTCCAAAATATCCACGAGATGGCAGCACGGTGTTAGCGGTCCTCCAGTCATCTAATCTGTGGACCAAATCTATGGACTGACGCACTTGCGTCTTTCAATGATTGATCTGTCATTTCGATAGCTATTTGCAATTTTGTTTTCCGACAAGTTTAGCCAAACAAAGTTTGCTCGATTTGTAAGTAAAATGCACAAAAAGTAAGATGCTGCTCTGAGCCACAGACCATGCTGCTCAACGGCCTCGACGCTAAGCAGGCTCTCAACGACGATGTACATCGTAGCGCTGGTTCTGCCCTTCAAACCATACGTTGAATGTAAGATATGGATTTTATTATACCTCTAATACTTTAACCAGGGATTTAACCGGTCTTTTAAATGTGATCAATTTTAAATAAGTGGTACTACGGCACCCCCAATCAGGGTATGTTGTGAGGCTGAACTGAATGGGGGAGGAAAGAATATGGGAAATGTGAAGGCTGGGAAATGCCTGGCTATTCACACCTGGTCACCTAACACAACTATTGCCATTTCAAGCAATGTATCCCTTCTAAATGGTGGTTTTCACCGGCTGTTTAAGGAAGGGCCTTGAAAAATGGATTTTTAATTAACATCTTGAAAAGACCACTATTAAATAAGGGAGGAGAGGGAAATATTCCTAGTATGTAGGGAAATATTGCATGAGAACAAGTCGAATGCTGCTGTCATCTACTGTGGATGGATGTTCCGCTCTTGTCCGGCGAATTTCTTGCTGGTGAACCGATACAAAAGGGATCTCATCAATTTATTAACATTAACTGCGACGTGTATTGCCTGGATCTGAATAACCAGACAGTTACCAACTTCCTCCAGACTCAAAAGCTGCTGTTTTGTTACTCTTAATTTTTAATTATTTTTGACATAGGTAAAAGCAAAGCTTAAATCTCAAAGCATAAAGCTCGAGGCAAAAATCTAATCACTTAACACTCAAGCTTCAACTCAAAGCTTAAACATTAATTTCTCCCAACTATGTCTAGGGTATTGCACTGGTCGTCTTCTCTCGGATTCCTTGTACTGTTCAATTATAATTTTCAGACGAATCTGACCACATGGCGAAGGAGCGTCTGCCCATCCGAGGCCACACATTCGATGTGCACGTGGAATCCTTCATCAGCTACTGCGCCACCACCGTGGGGCTCCAGGTCATGCAGTGGTCACGCTTGCCCTACCTCTGCGAGTGGGACTTCAACCAGTCCTATCACTGGCTGAACGACTCCATCTTCATCATCAAAAAGGACCCAAATTTCCCCGAAACCACGGCTAAATAGAAGTTTTAATAGGTTTACTAATATTACCTCTCACCTTTGTATTTTGATATCCCTCATCTGTGAAATAGATTATATTTCTATTGAACGTTTACAAATAAAATTTTAGCATAGGAAAAATCAATGGTTTATCAAGTAAATAAATTTTAATTAATGTTGTATAGTATGGGGGTTGCGAGATTTTTTCGATTAGTTACCCCAAAATAAATGTGTCAAAATACGTAGTGTGCAATGCTATTTATTACCCCTCTGAGACTTGATATTGAGAAAAAAACTGAATTATTTATTCTACACTAGTTGCATATTTAATTTGCTAATCTTAATTTCTTTATTTTAACAGGTTGACTGTTCACAAAGTTGTTCACGCGTTGACCGATGCTATCACAACTATATAATATTAGAATGTAAAAAAAAAAAAGAATGCCAAAACAATAATATATTTTATTTATTTATAAAACACATGATACATAATTAACACTTTTTTTAACCCGCCAAGATCCACGATGCGATCTTAGTTTACAACGCTCTTTCAAACATCAATAACTCCTCAAATGCTTCAATCATTAAATCAACATTTTAGGTATTCCTAAAAAATATATTTTTGCATCCGTAAAAAATATTTAAAAAATTGTAATGATTCTGTATAAAATAATAAAAAATGTTTTCCTAAAAGTCGACACATTTATATGTCAGATGAGACAACAAATTTTAAATTTCTACGGGAATAACAGAGAAGACAAAACATTAATTCATTCCAACCTCATTAACCTACGTGCAATATTACGATCTCCTTTTAGTTATGTGTGACAAAAAGAGATGTAAAATAAAACGTTAAAATCTTTTGCATATCTGAAGAGACTACTTTATTCCTCAAAGTTGACATCATATTATGCGTAATGTCTCTTTCTAGCACATTTATTTGACGTGTCTAAAACAGAGATGTCAATATTAATTATCTTGCTACAGAAAACATTGGTTGCTTGACTTTTCGATTTAATCTGAAAAAGACCCGAAGGAAAAATGTCAGAAGGTTCGACTTTCGGACCGACTGACCCTTAAACCGGTGTCATTTGTTTAATCTCTTTCAGCGTGTGTCCTTCAAATTGACTGCAATTTCGGACAAGCCTAGACAAATGGTACGAACGAGAATCAACACATGTTTTTTGTCAGTTTTTGGATATTATGGGGGTCTCACTATTATACAGCTTGAACATTAGTTCCGAAGTAATAAACATTTTTATTATCTAATTTATTTTGACCAAATCTCGTCATGGAAGACTTGATTTACAATAATGTATAACAATGCAGTGCAGTAGTATGTATGGCAATAAGGATGTATATATACTTAATGGTGTAGAAATGAGATCCCTGTGGCGTACGTGTGTACATGTACATGTACGTATGACCGTGTTAAAATTGTGGCGATTTGGAGAAAATGCAAGGCTAATAGAAAGCTTAATGGACAATATAAGTAACTAGCTGGTACCCGGCATGCGTTGCAATGCCATTCAATGAAATTGTTTATCCCTACAAGTACATTTCTGCCTTACCTCCCTGCCGCAAAATATATGAAATGCACACATTTTGCGCCTCACTTGAAATAATTTTTTTATACAAATTTCATAACGCCAGATCTTACCATTACATATAGAAACACTATTCTGCTAAAATATAATGTTCAGTTAAAATTTTGAGTCAATCCATCGATTACTTTCCGAGATTTGGGGAAACCAACATTTTTATTATTAGTAGCTGGTTTCCGGCATGCGTTGCAAAGCCATATTCAAAGATTTATTTTTTCTCCCTGCATGTCCTATCCCGTGTGCCCCCGTTCCCATCCCTCGTCCCTTTCCCCTCCCGCGTTCCCTTTCCACCTTCCCTGCCTTCCCTCTCTCGTCTCCCGCTTCCCCGTCCCGCGAAACCCCCCTCCCACGTTCCGTATAATTTTTTTTAATTAATATTTTCATTTTTCAAATATTAAAAATATTCATTTTTGTGCATTACATAAGAATAATCAAATATTATAAGAACAATCAATCAAATTTGGTACCTAACTTAGGTACCTATTTAGAATATCTATAATTCCTGATTGTATTCAAATTATTATGTAAGTACATGCTTCAAATTAAATCATTAATTTAAAGAGTTTTGAAAACTGAATTCTGATTTCACAACCATTGTTTTGCAAAATGTCATTTTCAAAATTATAACAGTTTCGCAAAAAATTTTGTGATGATTGAAAAAGTTTTCAGATGTATTGTCATATTGTTGAAATAATCCAAAAACCTTCGCGGGGTTGAAGCGAGGTATTTTGAAAGTTTAAAACATTTGCATAATACACAATTCATTAACCCCAAATTAGGGAGGCGGGAATGGGTACCGCCGCCCCGGGAACCTTTATTGGATAACCAACACCTCTGCCATAGGTCACCCCAAGTGGTTCGCTACGTTTGGTGATTTAGCAGAGGTGCCCGGGTTCATGGGGTGAGGTTTGTCTAGGTCTTGGAGGCGGATGACCAGGATACACTGAACCCCAGATTCCTACCCACCCCTTAAACCCTTTTCCTTCCAGAACTCTCCTCACCCTCCTTTCCCAAGAAAAACCCACAACACAGCATCCCAAAAGATGACATAGGCCCTGAGGGAAATTATTTTCCTCAGAGCCTCCTGTGTGGAGCTCATGTAAAAAAAACACATTTGGATTTATATATATATATTGATGGTCATCTTTTCATTGCGTCATTCGGTGATAAAATCAGCTCAAGGGCGCTTGATGGAAAAGATAAAAAAAATGAGCTGATGATTTGGAACTGTAGAGCGAATAAAAGAAAAAGGAGAATGTATGGAGAGGAAGAGAATCAATTATTTAGATCGAGGCATGCCACGAGCAGTGGCGTAGCTAGGTAACCAAGGGCCCTGGGGCAAATTAAAAAATGAGGCCCACTGCTATGTAAACTGATTAGGTTTTATCAAATAAAAATATGAAATATACAAATACTTTAAAAATGCTAAGCTACTTAAGGTTTTTTTTGTGCACTGCAGGGCAGGTAATAAAAATATTAAACAGTAACTACATAAATTACAATTAATACTTGGTGTAGGTTTGGCTAATAAAACGAAATAGAGAAGATTCAAGGGTTTATTATATAAAGGTTGGGCCTACCAACTGACTAAATAACAATTATATGGCAATTTTTTTCCTAACTTTAGTTTTCGCAAAAGTATCAATGACTTCGTTTAAATCCAGGCTTGATGCGGTTTTGTTTTCAATTGCTATTAGCGATAAATGTCGGAGTCGAGTTTGGCCCATCTTATTTTTTAAATATTTTTTTATTATTTTTAATTTGCTAAATGACCATTCAGCTGCTGCAGAAGAGTCAGGAATTGTAAAGAATAATAACATTGCTGTAAATACTTCCGTTAAGTCGCATTCTAGCACTCCATATTTGCTCATTATTTCCTTACTAATTGGTGAATTAGTCCATGCTTGAGTTAGTTGAGGTAAAACTAGATGGTAAATATTAATAAATTGAAGTGAAAAACTAGGGCCTATTATATCTGAATATTTTCTTTGGAATTCATCACACTTTTGTAATAAAGTTGCTTCATCAACATCTAATAAAAATGTTGGTGTTAGAAAATCGAATATATGAGAGACTGCACTCATACCAATAAAACGTGTATCTAATTGAGATATAACTGTGTCTAGTACATTATTGAAAATCTCAATTTTAAATATTTTTTCTCGGTTTGGAAATCGGTGATCAGCAGCTAATTCATCAAAATGTTTTTTAACTTTTCTTTGCCTTTTTTCTTGAAAATGGGTATCAATACCATATTTTCTTGCAGTTTCACTGGCTTTGCACTTGAATAATTCGAAATCATTTCTATAAATTTGCAACTTTGCTTTGGTCTCTGCTAAAACTTTACTGGCCTCGCCCAAATTGATGTCGCATTTTTGTAAAGTTTTGGATGCATAATTGATACAATATTAGATTGTGCGTAGGTACTCACTGTTCACTGACGACGTTAAAAGTAAAATGAAAGGAAAGAGAAACACACTGATACGCTACAAGTGTCGTTGGGGAATGACGCACATATTACTATCCGTCAAATTGACAACACTGCCAACCTACAGAAAGAATTTAGGGGAATTCCCTAGGCATAACTTTTGAATTTCTCTCAACTGAGTTGTCATGATTAAAGTGGGGTTGCAACCTGTCATATTTATTTTGAAAATGGGAGAAATTTCCAAAAGTTCAGTTCGATCGAGATTTCTGGTAAGGATTCGAGGGCCCCCTGAGCTTGAGGGCCCCGGGGTAATGCCCCGCGTAGCCCCTAGGTAGCTACGCGCCTGGCCACGAGTTAAAGTTAGAATAACAGAACAGCACAAACAAATAATTTCACAGAGCACTTGCATGAATGTATTTATATACCTACTGATAGAAGTTCAAACTGGTTCGGATTATTTTGAAACACTCTCCAATATTTTCGTTATTTGTTTTTGGGGTGTTATGCCGTGTCACACATCTACCGGATCTGCCCCGATGATGGACACTGCAACGATGTCCGAAACGTTGGCTAATGAAGGAGGTAGCGCAACACGGCATAACACCCCAAAAACAAATAACGAAAATGCTTTTGGCCGTGAACATCTTAAAACTTATCCCACTCTCCAATAATTCCCGTAGTCCCCCGATAAATTACATATTATGTGAGGGATGTATTTGATTGAAGCAGTGCGTGCTAAGGCAGAATTGGTGGCGATCTATCCGCTCTGCTTACTCCTGTTGATAAGCGGCGTGACGGCCGGTTGGGTGATTAGCCGAGACAAGACATCAATCAAAATAATTGCAAACTCAATATTTCTAAAGAGCGTGAAAATACCCTTTAAGCATAAAAGAGAAAATTTCTTTTCAATGCCTGTCCCCCATAAAACTATTATTTGTATGTGGGTACGCAACAATATTTTTAATGTATCCTTGTTTATTTCTGTACCCTCATAAAAAGCATTATTTTAAAAAGGGATCTTCACTTTCCCAGAAAAGATTAGTTTCATCCTTACAAATAATTATTACGTAAAGGGAAGTGGATTTTTTAGTTTTGACAATGAAAGATGTAATAAATTACAATGGATGTTGGGATAACTACATTTTAATAGGTTCAAAGGATTACAGTTCTTTGCATTTGCGTTCTACTTTCTAAAATATGTTTCTTCTATAATAATGCTGGAGATACATCTCATTACTTCAGATTACAACCAAGTGTGCACGCGTACCAAGTTCATTATAGATAAGTTGTGAAGAACCTAAATATAGCAATATCAGCTAACGAATCTGAAACAAAAATAATTTTACTTCGGAAGTTAAAATCGAATGCGCAACGGTATCTGAAAAAAATGACACCATTATGCTTCTTGGAAAATTTTCTAAAAAAAATGGATAATAATGTATATTCATAGGTCTTTATTGTTGCTACGTAGGGATGTTCGATGAGCCAGGGGTGTAGACGGATGAGAAGATAGTGATGGTACGTCGTAAGATGTGATGATGGTCAGGAAGCTGCATTGGTGAAATTCAGGGGTCTTTAGGTCACTATCGTGATGCTCTACACCATGTGTGGTGGAGAATTACCAGATCCAGGCGGTCGCTCGACGTCATAAGGACGGAGATGACGGCTGTGACTCCGGTAAGCTGGAGTCACCCGCAGGGCAGGAAGAACCCTTGCGAGGCGGTGAGGAAGATCTCTACGGCAGCGAAACGTGACGAGCTTCGGATTGCCAGAGATCGGGTTGCACCCTGAATAGAAAGCGCTGCGGGCTTTATAGTTGCGGGCGGATTACATTTCATGAGTCGTGATCCAGACTGCGAGATGGTGGTTGAAGATGAGAGCCTCGAAGGTGTTACAGAGGGTCCGAGAAAATGCCGCAGTCCTCCGTAATTTCCAATTTCTGCGCTGGAGAATGCGTGTAGATCACATCGCACTGTATAACGTCTAGACTGGTACCAGTGGCGTAGCGTGGGTTTCGGCCGCCCGGGGCGGAGGAAAATTTTGCCGCCCCCCCCCCCCCCCCAACCTCTACAGGTACTTTTTCCGCAGATTTTCAAGCGCTCACCGGGAGGGGGGGGGGGGGTAGATATCCTATTTTTTTATGCCGATTTTTATAATCCTATGTGCCGAGTACTCTTCCAATAAAATCATGCTTTTAAATTCTACTACAAATTAACAAATTTATATATAACTGCTCTCAGAAATCAAGGATGGTATGCCTGTAATAGAATTTCGCATCTTCATCACGCATACGTATGGAATGCAACTCAAATGCAAAGCTTCACTCGGTACACGATGAATCGGCGACTTATGATAACACAAAACTCTGTTTAAATTAAAATAAATATGCGGTTTATCAAAACTACACTCAGAACATAAAAATGGTTTTTCTTTGATTCTAGCGGCACTTATATTTTGAACACAAAACTGGTTTTAATTACATCTGTATGTGGTGAATTAAAGCTATACTCAGAACATGAAAATGGTTTTTCTTTAATTCTGCCGGCAATTACATTCTGAACATAAAACTGGTTTTAATTAAATCTGTACGCGGTGAGTAAAAACTACACTCAAAACATGAAAAGGTTTTTCTTTGATTCTGCCGGCATTTACATTCTGAACACAAAAGTGGTTTTAATTAAATCTGTACGCGGTGAATTAAAACTACACTCAAAACATGAAAAGGGTTTTTCTTGATTCTGCCGGCATTTACATTCTGAACACAAAACTGGTTTTAATTAAATCTGTTTGTGGTGATTTAAACCTACTCTGAGAACATCGGGGCTGAGGAAAATTTCTTCGCCCCCTTATTTGGGTACTTCAAGCGGTGGGGGGAGGGGGGTTGTTTATGGAAATCCTATTTTTTTATTACGACCTATATAAATTTGGAGCCGGATTTTTTAATAATCACATTTAACGAGTATTCTTTCAACGAAAATCATGTATATAAATTCTACTCCAAAGTTGATTGATTGATATTGCGTTAGAGTCCCCAAACAATAGTTACACACGCAACAATCAATTTCTCAGAATTTTACAGCATTAGGTAACTCAAATGTAAAGCTTCACTCGATGCAGGATGAATCTGCAACTCGTTATTTAATTTATCGTTGTGTTCTGAACACAAAACCAGTTTGTATGCGGTGAATTAAAACTACACTCAGAACATGAAAATGGTTTTTCTATGATTCTGGCAGCACATACATAGTCTGCAAATAGAATATTATAACCGAACTACGAATATAAAGATGTTTTCCTTCGAAATGTGTCAACAGATGAATCCACAACTGGAAATTTACATTCTCAACACAAAATTGGCTTGAATTAAGTTTGTATGCGGCGAATCAAAAGTACACTCAGAAAATGAATATGGTTTTTCGTTGATTCTGGCAGCACATACAGAGTCTGCAACTAGAATTTAATAACTGAACTTCGAATAAGATAATGTTTTCATTTGAATTGTGTCAGCAGATGAATTCTCAAATGGAATTTTACATCCTGAAAACTGGTTTAACCCTTCGAATAATAAGAAAAAAATATCTATAAACTTTTGCCTGTTAATGTTTGCGCACAAAATTTCCGGTTCCTCCAATGCAATGTTCCTTTTTATTAAAACCAAACTGTTCTAAAATCTAGATAAAGTAATTTTTTCGACGTGCTTATTAGAACATTAATGTTTCTAAACATTAAAATTTTCATATTGGAAATGTGAATTGGCTCAAAAATACACGCCTGTGAATATTCGAATTTAAGTACCTAAAAACAATAAACTTAAAATTTTAAATACAGATTCCTTTTTTTTAAATGTTATAAAACTGTAACTTAACTTTTTATCGCAATCACAAATTTATTTAAAATTAAATGTGTTGGACATAATTTCACAATTTTATTTTAAAATTAAATGTGTGGGATAATTTGCGTCTCCTGTGATTAGACGGGTCAAATTAAATCTGTATTTGCCAAATTTAAACTACACTCAGAAAATGAAAATGGTTTCTCTTTGATTCTGGCAGCACATACATAATCTACAACTAGAATTTTATAACTGCCCTTCCAATAAAATAATGGTTTCTTTTCTCTTTTGAAATGTATCAGCTGATGAATACACAACTGAAATTCAGTCGTTAATATATTCTGAACACAATTCTGATTTTAATTAAGAGTGAATCTGTTTGCGAGTTATCGGATTTAATTAGTATTACTCTCGTAATATGCGTACGGTTTTCCTACGAATGGCGAAATTTGCAATTAAAAAAAATATAGTTATTGATATTTTTAATGAATTAAAAAAATAGTTGGATTCGTAAATGAAAGGATCGTAGAACATGTTCAAATAATGATTTGAAATGGTTTAAATTTTTCCAAGATAATGTTAGACTGGTACTCGCTGGCAGGTGTTGACGGACTAATGTATTGAGATTGATTGGATTGGATTAGTGCTGCGTTGAGTCTTGCGCTTATATAGCTGAGCGGTAGAGTAATTACTCTCACGGCAAGCAATACGTGCCACTCGGTAGTTCTCGAAGAATCGGTGCTGTACAGCGTTCTATGGGTACATGCACGAGACTTTTCTAGCAGATGCCAATAATTATTATTCCGGTGGCCGGCGAGATTTACCTATGTTCTTGACGGCGCCTGATGCGAAGGTAAATAAACATACCTAGGCGGCCGGACTCGACTACTCGTTGACTAAAGTGGAGCGCAACTATAGTTGCTGTTCCGTGTATGTTTTTTGGTGGAGGGATATAGTTATGTGACCGCCACAGTATTTTTGTAAATGTATTTAATAAATTATAGTAGGCCTGTGTCAGCCCTTACCAGTACCTAGCCTATTTTACGTGAAGTTTTCTGAAACAATAGTGTTACTCTGTTGGCTAATGTGACCCTAGGCGGTCGGCAGTCACGTCTTATTGGGCGTTGCAAATAATATTTGATTATTTCTTATGAATGATTATTTTTTATAATGTTTTAGTTTTAAAGCACAAAATCAATATTTTTTGCAATAAATTAATATAAGTCAAAGAAAAAATATTCACAACAATATTTTTACAAAAAACCCGAAATAGTTTCAAAATCCCATACAGTAACGTTGTGTTACAAGACGGCTTGTCGATGTTATTTTTAGAATGGCATGGGAAAGGTTAATACCAGCATATTACTCTATTTTAGTAGTCATTTACCAATAACTAAAACAAGTATGGATGATGAATTTTACTTCGTGGGTTAAACAGTGTAAAGTCTATTATGGAGAATTAGAGAATCGGCATAGGAGGAAAAGACTGTGAAGAAAGCTTGTATCAACAAAATGGAAATGGCTAGAAGCATGGAAATTTTAATAATTTGAAACGAGACAGGTTCGTATGTAGTGTAATGTTGCGGCAGAGCAGAGACCAGGGCTCAGGATAATGGGCCAAGTAGTTATCTGTCATGTAGGTAGGGTTTCGGAAAATAAAAAGGAGATGAATTTTATAAGACTGTATTGTAACCAACAAAAAAACAAACAGGAGTGTGCAAATTTTTATACCAATGGAAGGTTAGCATTAAGTCGATACCAGTATAATATAAAAAACACAGAATGTAAACATACCAGATGGACTCCTAATGGACACGCTAAACTAACCATACGGAAATAACCCCGGAGGACGAACGCGATCTTGCTTCGCACCTTCGCAGAGAGAGAACACGAGAAGGGACGGGACCTCCAGCCTCCCCATCCGGGAACGGCGCGGAATCCAGAGTACCAAGGTCGTCCTTCTAATTGGGAAGGAGGCCGCTACACCTCCAAGGAGCGCATTCAGCCTCGGGCCATCTCGACGAACTCCAATCAAAAGGCACGTGGCCCCCAACAGTATCCAAGACTAGCGTATTACGGTAGTACGGTTAGCAGTCCGTGACTTCGCGACGCGGGGTCGTGGTGGCATATTATAGTGGGACCAGGACCAAATCACTTCACGATTTCTTGTCCAAAAATACTTCCACAAAAAGGCCAACCAACCACATCGGAAAAGAGTGGGACTATCACGTCATCCACTATAAATAACAACGTACACGAACCTCTCGTGTTACGTAAAAACACCCCGCGTCTTTTAAGTTTTAAATCAACCTAGATTTTCATGATTAAACAAAATTCAAACCCCATAATCGGGAGTGACTAATTTCCGCAACAGTCGCCATTGCTGAAACCGGAGGAAGAGACCATAAATAAAAGTCACATCTCTCTTTCCCAAAAATTACCAGTCTCTCAAAAAACACCATAGACAAAAAAAACTAAATAGGCAAGAACTGCACTAATCACATAATATTTATGTGACAAATTGTAATAGGTAAATAATGACTTCATTATTGTCTATGCATAATTAATATATTTTTCTCATAAGCTTTCTTCAGTGTCAGTCGTTTCATCCTGTTTCCAGTCTCTAATTCTACATAATATCCCTAACACTGTTTAATCCATATAGTTTTATTAATGATGCCATACTTGTGATAGTTATTGGTAAGTGCAAATTGGGTAAGGCGGCCAACTTTATAAAATATCAATGCGGGACAGTAGGTGTCAACGGGGGGGGGGGGGGGTTGATTTTTTTTTTTAATAATTTTATTATTTCACATAATTGATAGAGTATTCAAATAAATCTTATTCATGAATTCAACTACAAATTTATAACTGCTATCTCGGAAATCGAGAATGATGTCCATGTAATAGAATGAATGTGCTTCTTATTATTTAATTGGTTGTTATATTCTGAACCCAAAACTAATTTAAATTAAATCTGTATGCGGCGAATTAATACTACACTCAGAACATGAAAATGGTCTCTTTAATTCTGGCAATACATTCATAGTAATCAACTAGAATTTTATACCTGCACATAGAATAAGTCAGTTTCCTGCATTTAAATGTAGAGTTGTTCAATAAAAAAAAATCGGGTCATTGTGGGAGCCCTGAAGGAGTAGCCCTGTTACTTGTACTAAGGCGGGTATGTGGTGGATAACCTCCAATACACTTAGAATAAGATAATGTTTTCCTTCAAAATGCATCATCAGATGAACCCACAGCAGAAATTTTACATTCTGAATACACAGGTGGTTTAAATTAAATCTGTATGCGGTGAATTAAAACTACAATCAGAACATTAAAATGGTTTCTCTTTGATTCTGGCAGCACTAACATAGTCTGAAACTAGAATTTTATAACTGCACTTCGAATTAGAGAATAATTTCCTTCGAAATATATCAGCAGAAGAATCCAACTGGAATTTTACATTCTGAACACATAACTGGTTTACATTAAAATGTATGTAACGAAATAAAACTACACTAAGAACATGAAAATGGATTCTCTTTGATTCTGGAAGCACATACATAGTCTGCACCTAGAATTTTATTACTGCACTTTAAATAAGACAATATTTTTCTTCGAAATATGTCAGCAGAGGAAATTTTACATTCTGAACTTGCAACTTAAATGTAAAGCTTCAGTCGGTACAGGATGAATCTGCAACTTGTTATTTAATGAATCGTTATATTCTGAACTCAATGTTTTAAATTAATTCTGTATGCGGCGAATTAAACCACACTCAGAACATCAAAATGGTTTCTCTTTGATTCTGGCGGCACTTACATAGTTGCAACTAGAATTTTATAAATCCACTTCGAAAAAAAAAATATTTTCATTACTGGAAACTGGTGGGGGCCCTTCTAATGCACTTCGAATAAGAGAATATTTTCTATCAAAATATATCAGAAGACGAATCCAATAGAATTTTAACATTCTGATCACAAAACTGGTTTAAATGAAATCTGTATGCGGCGAATTAAAACTACATTCAGAATGAATGTTAACACTTTTGCCAAAAAGGAAATTCTTTTTGCAATTCTTCGCTGAACTCACAACACCGCTTTTTCGCGGTCGGCATGATCAAGAAATTATTTGATTTGAATCGAGTGATAAATATTGGTTATAAATATTACGTGTCACGGCGTGCACTAATTCGTAAACAAAACAACTCAATCACTACTACTACACTGGCACTCTTGGACTCTTGCTTGTTACGTAAATAAACCAATCCCTAGTTCGATATCTTCGGGCCTTTTCCAGGGACAAATTTTGTCTTAAACTTAACCAAATGGCTTAAATAGACTAAAGAGAGAGAAAGTTTATTTGACTACCATAGACAGTATTTAAAAAAATATAGAAATGCGGGACATGCGGGACGCTTTAGACGATTTGCGGGACTATTTTTGTAAATATTGCAATGCGGGACTACAACTGCAAATGCGGGACGGTCCCGCAGAATGCGGGACGGTTGGCCGCCTTAAAATTGGGCAGCGACCGTTATTCCAAGTCAAACTGATCGACCACTGTTCTTTCACAACCGCGCTATGTTTAAAGCGACCTAGTTTTCGTAACCGACTCCATTATTTATGCATTAAACCGCTTACTCGTTATAATACGGAATATATTTTATTCAAATAGTTATATTTAGCTTCATTATCACGAAAAGTGAGTATTTATGTCGGGGGAGATAAAAACACGTACAAAAAAATGCATTTAACATTTTAATTTTTTTTTAAATTAATTCATTTACGCAGTTACGAATTACGAATCCTTCACATTTTCCAAGGTACCAATAGCTAGAATATTAAAAAAAGATTGCCATAGCGGAAAAATTGATTCTCACATTCTAGGAAGGTACACCAATTAGTATGGTGGAATTTTTATGTTCCGAAAAAGTCAATTATTTACTCGAATATATGTACTATATAGGAATTAAAATGCGAGTATATATATATATATTATAAAAAACAGCATTTTCTGACGACATCCAGAAATTAATTATTGACAAATTTGAACTTGTATTTATAACAGAAGAACATGGAAAGAAAGGTATTCGAATAATTACACATGCCCGTTAGACAAACCCTGCTTGCCATACAAACCATTCAAAACCTGGGATGTATATCTTGTTTAAAGAGCCTCTCAAAAGCTATTATTTTATTATTGGAAATCACGAAAACCTAGCTTAGGTTACAAGTGTTTAGTTTTATTGATTATATTGTATTTTAGCTAAATAACTACTTGAATCAAGAATATCTGTATTTAAAGGAAGAATCTATATTTCCGTTGATTTTGCCGCTTTTTCCTGAATTGCGTTTCATGTGTAATTGGTTTGGTAAGCTTTTTAAGCATAATAGAAAAGAAAGAGGAACTTTTACAATGGCTAAAGAACCATCGTATATATGTGCACTTTAAAATCGGATTTTCGAAACGTGTGTCAAAAAACTTCAATAAAAAGTGTCGGACGTAAACGCGTTAAAGGGAGGTGTACTTTCAGTGTGTATTATTAGGCTAATACTAATCAAAGCCGATATCTCTGTTTAGATTCACTCTTAATTTATCCCAGAATTGTGTCCAGAATGTATTAACGAATGAATTTCAGTTGTGTATTCATCTGCTGTTACATTTCGAAAGAGACCATTATTTTATTCGAAGTGCTGTTATAAAATTCTAGTTGCAGACTATGTATATGCTGCCAGAATCAAAGAGAAACCATTTTCATATTCTGGGTGTAGTTTTAATTCGCCAAATACAGATTTAATTTAACCCGTCTAATCACAGGAGATGCAAATTGTTCCGTACAAATTTTAAAATAAAATTGTGAAATTATGTTCCACACGTTTAATTTTGAAATAATGTTGTGATTGCGATAAAAAGACAAGTTACAGTTTTATTGCATTTTTTTTAAGAAAAGGAATCTGTATTTCAAATTTTAAGATTATTCTATTTTAGGTACTTTTATTCGAATATTCCCAAGCGTGCATTTTAATATTAAGAAACAATTATGTTCTAATAAGCACGTCGGAAAAATTAATTTATCTAGATTTTAGAACATTTTTGTTTTTTTGAAAAGGATAAAAAAAACAATAAAAAGGTACATTTAAAATGCGTGGAAAGAACCGGAAATTTTGTGCGCAAACATTGACAGGCAAAAGTTTATAAATATTTTTAGTAATTTAATATAATTTTTTGGTAATTTTGGTCGTAATGAATTATAATTTTCGAAACACAGTTACATGAGTACACAGATAGTAGCTTTCTACTACAACAGATAAATACCTGTACTTGTCACACTTAATCATAAACACGTAAACACCTCAGCACAGGTTCTCCTAGTGAGGTGTTCACGAAACATACAATATTACCAACCAACAGTTTCACCTTGTCAAATCTTCCTTACACCCAACATAATGAAATGAAATATGAATGTGTAAAAATTTTTTTTTTCAAAATATATTATGTAAAAATGTTTATAATAAGGTAAAAACAGTAATATATAAAGATATAAATAAATAAATAAACGAGTAAATAGCTGTATAAATTTGAATTTGGAATTCCTAACCAAAAAGAAGATATTTGAGATCAAAGTTGCCAGTACGGCAAAACGCCAATTTCATATGTAAGGACCTAATATAAAGCACGGACGCAATGTAGACATGCTGAGTCTGCTCTACAGGTATTTTAATGGAGCCTGATCTACAGTGCTGGCAGCACTGATTCTTAATGCCCCATGGCACGTACGTAAAATTCTTCAGTTTAAGTTAGCTCCTTGGGAACGGATCGTTTCTTCAATTCGTATTGGTGTAAGTCGGTTCGCTTGAGAAAAGAACTACAGACAAACTTCATAAATTTAGTCCCCTACAGTCAGTACCTTTCACCTCTGTAGCGAAATACTCCCCCTGTCTTTACACCGTATTTACATACATGGGTGCTTTTGTGAAGATTTTTTTTAACGTTATCTCCACACATAGCTCTCTCAACCAATCTATTCCAATCCGGTCCGCTACACTGTAGGCTGGCAGACTGATGTCAAAAGCGCTCTCCGCCAAGACCAAGACAAACCTTACCTATCGCAGGGGTGTTTGTTATTCAATAAAGGGTTCCCGGGGCAGCAGCACCCACATCTGTCTCCTATTTTCAATCCTCCAAAACCTTTTTTGTTTAAAGCATGATGCATGTTACCATGATATATTATGTTGTGCTCTGAGCGTTGGGTACAAAATGTAAATATCAGGTCTCTATCTTAAAATCAAGTTTTCTGAATTGTGATCAAATGGATGGATGATTGCGTTAGCTCCACACAGAAGGCCCAGAGGGCCCTAGGCGATGCTGTGAGATCGTTTAGGAAAGGCAGGATGTTATAGGAGGAAGGAGATACAGAGGCTGGCAAATCATTTCACAGCTGAACTGGAACTGGTGTCCTCCTAAAAAAATCTCCGAATTTTTTAAAGCAATTTTAACGTTATGAGTTTCAAAAATTGCAAAAAGAACAAGGTGAGAATCGCTTGCACTAAATTATTTTAGCTTACGATTTTTATTTTATGTTTGTAGTTTCTATGACGCCTTATCTCATTTTGTCTCTAGGTCACCAAGCCCCACATTCAACAAGCTGAATAATCTACTTGCCCTATAATATTTTATATGTAGGTACAAGACATAATTTAATCATAATATTATACAAGACATTATTTGAATCAAAGCCTCGATTACATTGAACGAGTTTACAAGCTAATAGCGGGTGAGGTTTAGTAGTAATATTATTAATTTTGTTCCAACATCTTAAGTTTAAGTAGTTTTTTTAAAGGTTTTTTATATTCTTTTCCACTTTAACCCATATATGCCCAGTGGGTCGTTTTTGTCCTGAAAAACAGGCTCTAGAAAAGTAGCAAATTGTTGAACGCAATCGCTTATTTTCGACATTTAGTACCGTTTATCGATGGGTGAAAGTACTATCTACTAAAACAAACAGACAGTTTTGCTTCACGGTCAAAGTTGTAATTTCTGGTGACAGTTCAATTCATGACTCAGTTGAAGTTGGCGAAAAAATCCGGTTTTGCTGAGAATTTTTTTTTTTTCTTTTTTTTAAATTTTTTTTTATTTAATATGATAACATATAATACAATATAAGATATGGGTAGTCCCACAAAGCTGTGACAGATCAGCTTGTCTGTAGGTTCTACCATTAAATATTATTTCATAACACACATTAGTCTAGGTTACAATATTAATACCTAATATAAAATTTACTACAGATGTTGTTCATTTATTAACCACTTTTTTGTCGGTTTATGGCAGGGTTCCTCATTCTTTTTAAAATTAATGTTTTGATGTAATATGTTGTAAATCAAGGGTATCATATATTCGAGCGTTCTGCTACCATACTTATTTGATATTCGTGGTATTTTTAGGCCTTTGTTTTCGGTAAATCTTGTTGTGTGACTATGCACCAATAAATTTTTGTACCTGCTTTTCTCCCGAATTATCCATAATTATAATGTACCAGAGAAGCCCGTATTTATATTATTATTTACCGTAATAATGTAAGTTATGTATTTTTCTTTATAAATATTAAAATTATTTTGATTTTATTGTAAAATTAGGTAGTTTACTTATCTAATGCAAGCAAATGAATCCAAAATATATATTTTATTTCACAGATATAGTTGTATAAAATTTTATGGGTCGCTAAATACCCCTTGGGCAAAAGTATACTCAATTGCTATTTTTTATTTCTAGGAATAGAAGACCCCTTTGTACGAACGGTGTTGGAAAATTTGGACGTTGACGATGAGATATAAGGTAGGAATGTTTTTATTGACCCACTAGGTGATGGCAGGGTCTAGGACGGTGATTCCAGCAATGAAGAAGGTACATTTTTCCATCATTTATCCCGTCAACAGTTACCCGCACCTGCCAATCTTACTTTGAGGCATTCATTTGCTGAGGAAATTACGCTCAGTGAAGATGAAGTATATGACAATACATCACCACTGTCACCGAAACAAACAGGCGTGGTAGGGCACACAGAAGGGCACTCGGAAAAGCACGGGGAAAAGCACGGAAGGCTTACGGAAGGAGGCATGGAAGGAGATGTCAAGCGGATGGGGAGCGCACTTGGGTGAAGAGAAACCTACCTAGGAACAACTATGAGGGAATCAAGCCCCACATAGGTCTATTACTACTCCATCCGAAAATAGTATAAAAAAAGTTTTTCACAGGGAACGGTGCGTAATAATCGTATTGAAAACGGCCCACTGAAGGATGTAAAAGAATTCCAAAAGAAGCGAGAGGATACTATATATAAGCATTGCACTTCGTTGCAAAATAATAGAACTGAAAGACCTAAATCTGAACCAAGTCGAAAAATCCAAAAAAGTGTACCTTATATGGTGCGAAAGCACAATGCGTAGCACATGATCGAAAAAGCTCTGTCAAGACTTCACTGCGCTTTTTGTAAAAATAAAACTGTGACGGCGTGGAATAAATGTGGTGTAAATTTACATGCATAAATTTTCGCAGATTCATTCGTAATTAAATTATAAATTTGTTTTTCCGCTTAATTTACTAATGATGTCGATAAATAAATAATCAATAAAATAATGGTATTTTTATTCAACATGAATTCAAGGTAACGCATTTGGCCCTGGGGTCGTTTTCGACCCATTAAAAAAACAACACTAACTCGACTCCCACCCCAAATTTTCAGTGAGAGTCTTTAAAACAATCCTTCAGGGACCCACATATCCTAAAATGAAAAAGATCGGAAACCAAAAATAGTTCTGGGCATATATGGGTTAAGGTTATCTGGAAGGAGATTATATACCTATGTGAACTCACTCGTGGCCAATACTATTCTTGCCACTTTCACTTGGGGGGGGGGGGGGGGGTGAGACCACGCCCCGGGGGGTGACATCCGCCCGGGGTGCCACCCATGCTAGCTACGCCACTGTGTCAAGTACGTCCGTTATAGCTCTGTACGTACATAGATGTTAAAATGTTAATGTAACTTTCAGTCTTGACAGCATTTGTATACAATTTATTGTGTGGTCTAATATAATGTTCGTGTTCTTGTGATGTTTTTATGAATGTTGTGTTTGTGTATATAAGTTCATTTTGTATTTTGTCGATTAAAAGACATAATATTATGATATATTCGTACAATGTTCTTATTTTCAACAGATTAATTTCTTGGTATAGTTTTTTTGTGGGAGTGTCTGGGTTATATATGAAGAGTTTTTTGATAACTTTGTTCTGTATTATTCTGATAAATCTGACATTTCAACATTTTTCATAGATTGTCCACAATCTGCTAATTAGCTGGTAATACGATTACCGATTACACTGAGCGTGTTTACTTACCGATAGTGAATTTTCCAGATAGTAGCTTGTAAACTCGCTTAATGTAATTCAGGCCAAAGTAAAATAAATCTAAAAGGCTAGGAAAGGAAATTTTAATATTTAATTAAATGAAGACAATATTTGCGAAATTCAATTGAAATTTGGAGACAGAAAAAACAGAAAAGATATTGGCTCCGCTGGGACACGAACCCAGGAAATTTTAAAAATTGTCTATGACTTCGTTGCTGTCTATGTATAACCTAAATATTTTGTTGACATGATTCTTTCTTCAGCGTCAGTCGTTTCATCCTGTTTCCAATCTAATACTACGTAATATCCCTTACTCTGTTTAATCCGCGCAGTTAAATTTATCATCCCATACTTGTGATAGTTATTGGTAAGTATTAATGCTGATATTAATCACACTATTCATTTATTAGCGGCTGACAGTCAAACTGATCGATATCTGTTCTTTCTGAGTCTAACGCGGCCTAGCTTATCGGTACACCTACTTATTCATTTTACGTTTTGTTCGATGAACATTTAAACCGACAATTAGAAGTCTTTTGTTAGAATTCTTAATTAGTGTTTTTATAGAAAAATTAAATTGCTCCTTTGACTTGAGCAGTACTAGAGTAAGACAGTAACAGTGTACGGTCAAGGCCGGCCGTAAATATCAGATTTTTTCATCCGATTGTCTGATCCAACAAAATCGATTGGTCGGCTGACGCGGAAAGGCGTGGCCTATTTTCATTACTCCTCGCTGGCCGTCCAATCCGGTCCGACAACGGGCGTGGCTCCGGTATTATAACCAACCCGGTTTTCGAATCGATTTTTGTCTGATCCGATTTTTTTCTGATGTGTGCGGCCTCCCAAATATGCGATAGCAGCTACTCGCTATTTCTTCTAAAATCTAAATGTCAGTCATGGTAATATCCATTGTTTCTTGTCTCGCTTATTGAACAAATCAGTCGCGTACTTCTTCTTAAGGCTTACATTCAATAACACAAATAAAATTGGCGGAGCCGTTTCACTTCCTTAAATAAGATTGCCAGCGTAAAGTTTTTAAATTGCATTGATTAAAATACTCACATTATTAAAACAGTATTTCCGATTTTCTGTTAAATGCGGAATGGCGAATCCAAAATAATGTAATACCGGTTTATCTTTAGAAATAGATATTGTATACATAATATTGAGTTTTGCCACTATTGATGGTGATTCCCAGCCGTTTTCAAATGGCAACGTGAGCTTAAAATACAGTTACAGTCATTATTGTATCCTCGTTTCAAATATGAGTTTTTGTTTTGGCAAAGTATTCCAAGCAAAACCAAATATTCAAAGTTCATGCGAATTAAATTTTCTTCTTCTATATCTAGTTTTAATTAAGTTTTAAAACCCGTTATTACAAATGTCAAGCGTAACTACCAACTGACATTCTATGACTTACGTAATAGGTACATATCCATGTAAAAATTTTGTTAAATAAACCAAATAAATTGAACACTTATGTTTTAACTTCACAACATATTTATTTATTACCTAATAGAAAATACTTGAATTATTACATGAAACCGTTACAACTTTTTGTTCGCCATTTTATCAACAGAAAATCTTTTCTTCCTTTCAGTGTTGCCAACTATCTCTACAAAAAACTAGAAAATCACTTTTCTCAACACACCTCCTTGATTTTGCAAGAGTTTTTCACAGCACATATTAAATCATTTTTAATCCCAACAGTTCGCGGAAGTTTACAAGCTTTGTTTTGCCTAATGACTTAGTGAGTATGTCAGCTAGTTGGTCGTCAGTATGAATCTTTTCAACATTAACTACTTTCTTTTTCTCATAATCATAAACAAAGTGGTAACTAGTATCAATGTGTTTTGAATTTTTTGAAAATTTACCACCTTTAGCCCAAGCTATAGCACCTGTATTATCTTCAAAAATTGGTACAAGACCAGTTAACTGAACATCAAAATCATTTAAAATACCTCTGATTGGCAAAACTTCTTCCACACAGTCTGCTAGTGCATAATACTCTGCATGAGTAGATGCTCTTGAAACTACATTTTGCTTAATTGTTTTCCACAAAATTACATTTCCAAAAACTCGAATAAGTATGCCAGTAGTAGACTTCCTGTCAACAACATCCGATGCCCAATCAGCATCTACGAAAGCATCCATTTGTATTTCATAATTTGAATTGTAAACTAATTTCACTGATTTTGTACAGTACAAATACTTCAAGATTTTTAGTGCATACTGATAATGTTCATGATCATAACCCCCTTGGAATCGACTCAAATAATTAACTGAAAATGAAATATCAGGACGTGTTCCATTAGCAATGAATAATAATGCTCCGATTAAATTTCTGTATTTTATCGATTAATCTGAGATTAATACTGACTCTAATTTTAGATTTACTTCCATAGGAGTATCATACTTCTTTGAATTCTCAATTGGATACTGTTTTGCAAGACTCTCAATATATTTTTCTTGACATAGGAATAATTTTTTCTTATCTGAATCGTACTCAACTTCAATACCCACATAATGTTGCACTTGACCCAAGTCTTTCATACGAAATCTTCTTTTCAATAGTGCTTTTAGTTCAGATATTTCTCCTTCGTTAGAGCCACAGATCAACAAATCATCAACATACAATATCACAAACAATTTGTTGCCATTCATAACACCTGTATATAAATAATAATCGTATTAATTTAGTAATCGTAAAAAAAAAAAAAAAAAAAAAAAAAAAAAAAAAAAAAAAAAAAAAAAAAAAAAAAAAAAAAAAAAAAAAAAAATTTAGATCTCTCAAACTTTAATTCTATCATATATTCATTGAAACATTCATACCAGTCACGTGGACTCTCCCTTAAACCGTACAAAGCTTTTCTCAATAAACAAACTCGATTATCACTGATCTGATACCCTTCTGGTGGGTGAATAAAAACTTCTGACTTGATTTGCCCATTGATGAAGGCTGTTTGCACATCCATCTGCTCAATTTTCCATCCATTAACACAAGCAATTGAAAGCAAAATCTTTAACGTATCATCTTTGCGACGGGTAAGTAAATTTCCTCATTTTCTTGAAATACTTATTGAAAACCCTTCGCTATAACCCGCGCTTTATATTTCCCATTAGACTTAATCGTATAAATCCATTTAACTTTGATAATTGGTTTATCTTCAGGAATTTAAACTACAGACCAGGTCTGATTTATCTTGAGACTCTCCAATTCTTCGTTCATTGCATTAACCCATTTCTTAGATTCAGTACTGTGTACCAATATTTTCTCGTGTAATACTTCTGGAAAGTGTGTAAAACATGTATTTCATGTGTAGGACAAAATTAAGTAAGGTTAAATGGAATTAAAGAGTTATGTAGTAATGCTAAGAACAAATTTTATTGAGGTTATATTCATAATTCCTTATCATCCATTATCTACGAAATTAATCAATTTAGAAGGCAAGAGACTCTACATTTACAATGAATATCAGGGCATGTTCAGATCGATAAACTAAATCTGACTAGTGACGTGTAATAACAATTCTAATATGCTGATCTGTGGGTATGTAAAAGAATCAAAAGGTTTAAAGTTTCAAATCTCAAATAGTAATCCTGCTTTAGATACTTAGAGCGCCAGTCCTTCCTAATAATTATATGAAGAACAAATTTATAAATACAGTAAACCATAATGTGAGAATCTATCGTAACATGATGACAATCGCTCACGTGTCTGATGGCGCAAGCCTCTCGCGAATCCTTTCCGTGATGTACTTCCTGACAGCTGTCCAACCTCTCTGGAACTGATTAGCAATCTCCGATTATGTACTCGGCCGTTGCCGTGTTCGTAACTGCACGGTTGTAAAATTAATATGTCCTTCTCAAGCGCTTGATACCGGGGCGAGTAGTTTTAAATCGTTACAACTGTTAATTGCTTCTTCATAACTTTCTGGTACATTAGCATTAGTATAATTTACGTACACTACATGATCATCAAACTTTTTAGGCATCTTTATAGTTCTTTGTGGTCTTTCTGAGATTTCGGTAAATTTTGGTTCATCATTTGGCCCAATCACCTCCTCAATCTCATCATTGATTTTAATTTCATTTTCTCTGCCCAACGCAATATCCTCATTTATTTCACTCTTATTATCAAGGTCATCCATGTTTAATCTAATATACTCAGTGTCTTTCTCAATGAACTGTACATTTCGACTAATAATTATTCTATTGTCTACTAATATTTTGTAACCCATATCTGTGTATTCAATCAAAATACCTTTTACTGCTTTCGGATTTAATTTAGATTTTCTACATTGCTCTGGTACCCTTACAAATGCTTTACTTCCATTAATATGAAGATTACTTACATCGGGTCTCTTTTTAAAAAATATTTCATAAGGACACTTATCAATCGTTGTGTTTGCAATGAGTCTATTGCCTAGATATGCTGCCGTATACACGCATTCAGGCCAATAACACTTATCAATCCCTGCCTCTACTAATAAACATCGTGCCCTGTCCATTATAGTACGATTATATCTCTCCGCTACACCATTCAATTGGTGAGTGTAGGGAGGACATGGTCTTATATAAATACCTTGTTTCTTTGTCAACTCAATCAATTCTTTATTGATAAATTCACCTCCATTGTCGCAACGCAATTATTTAATTCTTTTGCCTGTCTGATTATGCATCATATTCATGTAATCAACAAAACGATCAGTAACATTACTTTTTTTTCTCTATACAATAAACAATTGCTAGCTTACTGAAATCGTCGATAAAAGAAACAATATTTCTCGCCATTGACACCTGTTTGAGTTATAGGTCCATTCACGTCTGTGTGGACAATTTCTAACAAATCATTTGCTCTTGATCGTTCATTCTTAAATTTCAAATTTGTCATTTTACTTGTTAAGCAAAATTCGCATTTCAAAAAATCATCTTCAACTTCGTTTGGGACCCCATTCAATAATTGTGACTCACATATATGTTTTAAATCTTTAAAATTAGTATGACCCAAAATTCTATGCCATTTCTCTTTGTTTGTCATTTTTATTGCACTGCTGTATGTGTTTACTCTCTCAACATTTGCTAGCATTCCTTCTAGTTCAAAAAGTTTACCCTTTCTATTAGCAACAGCAATTAATTGATTTCTCCCATTAAATACATCAGCATTGTCATTATTAAATACCACGAGATTTCCCTGTTTAACAATACTCGATACACTCAACAGATTTTTTTTCATATTAGGCACATAGAAAATATTCTTTATTTCTGTCTCGACCCATTTACCATTTACGTTGAATTTCATATTAATATTAGCAATCTTTTCAGCCTTTAATGAAAAACCATCACCTACTTTTATGTCAACGGGATTCTTCAATTTTTCGCTTTTGTAAAAGTATTTATCCGAATTAATTATATGATCGGAACAACCACTGTCTAATAGCCATGTCACTAATTCTGCATTGTCACTTTCTCTCGATATATCTGTGCTTGTTGTCATCACTTCAAACTTCAATGTTGAATGAATTCTTCGCAGTTGTATCCTCTTCGGCAATGTTCCCAGTTGCACTCGGCAAACTCTGGCTGTGTTGGTAGCTCCTCTGATAATTATTTCCCATGTTGTAGTTACTGCGGCAAAAACGTTAAATATATCCAATACCATTACACTTGAAACATCTGATCGGTGGCATATCCCTTCTTTGCGAGTCCATGGGTTTCTCATGATTTTTTTGTTGACGTTGACTATTATTATTACCTCTCGTGTTATTACCTCTACTCAGACCTCGAGATACACCTCGTCCGCCTCTGAAACTTCGTGGTCCGCTGGAATTGAACGCTTGAGTTTCATTTCGCCTGCCATCTCTCTTTTCTGGAATTCCACTATAACTTTGATTTGACAAATTCCACCGTTCTGTCGTTTTCTGGTAATGCATCAATTAAATCCACCATACGTGAGAGACTTTCTGGTAACGCAAGCTGCAGATAATTCACTTTATCCTCCTCTGTTATTACTTCTCCTGCATTTTTTAATTCATTTACACACTTTTGTCACTTTTCAAACTGATTGAAAAACACCAATGGATCGTCACCCTCTCTGAATTTAAAGTCCAACAACCTTCTTTTCTTCAACAACTTGTAACGATAATCTTACCTAACTCCAATCTTTGCTAATCACCGCCATCCAAATGCTATAAATATTTCT
This sequence comes from Limnephilus marmoratus, assembly GCA_917880885.1. Classification (NCBI taxonomy): domain Eukaryota; kingdom Metazoa; phylum Arthropoda; class Insecta; order Trichoptera; family Limnephilidae; genus Limnephilus; species Limnephilus marmoratus. The sequence goes on from OU862907.1 coordinate 36,872,375, forward strand.
TTCGTATTCAAATAAACAAGTGCTGACATGTGGGTAGATCAGTGTAAGAAAAGACGGAATGTTAAAGTAACAAAGATTCAACATTTATTCTTTAATTTCATACAATTATGGGTAAAGCATGATTAATTGATTTTTAAATCTACAGGGGTGGTTGACTACCTTATGGTATATCAAATTAATGTGAAACTATAATCTCGGAACATGTGGTATCTATAAATGGAAGCATATCATTTGTTAATCCTGAAGGGCACCTGTACTGAGAACTGTACATATTTAGAAGGATTAAAATTAAGTGCTAAGGATATATTAAACCAAAGTTTAAACTATACTATCTCGTGATGATCCATTACAAATTATTATTTCGCTCACATGTGTCTCGGCCATGACCTTTGGCGGCTTGTAGTTCAGCTGTCACACCATGTACTCCCCGGAACCAACTGACGAACGTATCGAAACTTCTCCTCAATTCACCCTCTACCGGCGCCTGTACATTAACGGCCGGCTGTCAATTTTATCAGGTACCCGCGTGGCTAGAAACTTCGTCCTAAATCAGGTAAGTACTCGCCCAAACTGTTGCAAACTTAATTGTACTGCTCTTCACCAAGTACGTCTGATCCAATTTTTCTACCATCTTTTTTGCCGTTGGTTCAGAAATAATCAAATCTAACTGTGTGTTAGTGACGCCGTTCACAATGTAATTTTTAGCCTTTAACTCTTTCTCTTCCCAATGTTTCTCCGTTATCTCACTCGATCTATCCTCAGCATCAAGAACTTCCTCACAATTTTTCAATTCAAGAAACAGTTTCAACTTGAATCTCCACTTGGCGTACTCTTCGCCATCAAAAACTTGTAGATAAATATCGTCTCTCTTTGCAGCCGCCATGTTTTCCAGTTACCTTAATTTTGAATGCTTTTTACACTTTTTCACTTCAAACTTCAAATAACCACGTTTTCTGCAACCATGTTAAATAAACCAAATAAATTGAACACTTATGTTTTAACTTCACAACATATTTATTTATTAATAGAAAATACTTGAATTATTACATGAAACCGTTACAACTTTTTGTTCGCCATTTTATCAACAGAAAATCTTTTCTTCCTTTCAGTGTTGCCAACTATCTCTACAAAAAACTAGAAAATCACTTTTCTCAACAAATTTAACATCTTATAACTTGTATTGTAATGTACTGTGTAGGTATGTCTTAATAAACAAATAAACAATCTATATATATATATATACGAACGACTGCACCAAATCTGATAAATACTTCTTTTTTATGTGTTCGTTATTGTCAGGAAAGGGTTTGAATATAACTACTCGTGAACTCTGGCATTATGAAATTTGTATAAAAAATTGCAATAGGTGGCAGGCGAGCTGTTTTATAACTAAATGTACTGGGACAGAATGTATGGAACACGAGAGGGGGGAGGGGAACTCGTGAGGGGGGAGGGGAACTCGAGAGGGGGAGGAGAACTCGGGAGGGGGGTTCGCGGGATAGGGAAAGAGGGACAGGGGGAGTGAAATTGCGAGAGGGAAGGTGGAGGAGGCAGAGAGGGAACGCGAGAAGGGAAGGGGAGGCGGGATAAATGGGAAAGGACATGCTGGGAGAAATATTTTTTTAATTAAATGGCATAACGCTTGCCGGGAACCAGCTTGTTTCCAACATAAAAATGTTCTTTTGCAGGAATTTTTGAACAAATTACCTGCCGCTACCACAGCAGGGCCATGGATCTACTAAATCCTGAGACTGTTTCCATCAAGACGGAACCAGAGCCCCAGGAAGAAGGCGAATGTGAAATGCCGCACACGGATATAGATTTCGACCTCCAAGATGTACAGAAGGAATGTTTGCAATATGCGGAGATAACTCATATGGCCAGTTAGTTCCATTGAATATATTAAAAATGTGGCATGTTTAATTTGGAATTTTAACTAAATTTATTTCTCGCTCGTTTCCATTGACTTCTTCATGCACATGATCCTTTATAAGGCATCGGCCCCTAAAGCGGACATATGTGGTTTTTATTATTATTATTTTTTTTTTAATTAAAAAAATTTAAAAGAAAGACAAACATTTCCGGGTTACGAAAAGCCCAACAATGTTTGAAAATCTCCAACTACCACCACAGAAAGCCGAAAATGTTGCTTGTGTTGTGATGGAGGACTTAACCAGCCGAGGAATCGAACACGCGATGCTCGGGTGGGATCCAAGCGCTGTGCCCACTCAACCACTGACCAGTCAAAATTATATTGATCTTATCAAAATTCCCTGCCATACATGATAAATGATTGATATCTTAATTCTTTCAAATTAATAGATTTATTAAAAAAAAACAGTTTAGTTGTGTATCAATGGTCAATGAATGTATTGTTATTTTGTTATTGCAGGCAGCTTTAATGTGAAAAGAGTGGCCATCAAGGCTGATTTTGAATCCCGAGAGGAAGATGAAAGGAGTTTTCCCTGTATGGATATTGACATAGACCTGTCGGATGTTAAAAAGGAATGCCTAGAACGAGTTGAAAGAACGAACCAGGCAGCAGGTAAAACCGATTTTCATAGTAAGATTTAACATTTAGCGGTATCCATTTTTTCCATTTAGCGAAGGTAGAAGTCTTAATGAACCTTTTGTATACGTATTATTTTTCAAATTTGTTGACAGATCTGAAGATGCATCCTGTGGATAAACGATTCTCTTGTTCTCAATGTAACTACTCCTTCTCACAGAAGAATAATTTTGTGCGTCATCTTCGCAATCATACTGGAGAAAAACCTTTTTTCTGTTCCGAGTGCAACTATTCATGTTCTCGAAACGGCGATCTGAAAATGCACATGCTGACTCACAGTGGAGAAAAACCTTTTTCTTGTTCCGAGTGCAACTATTCATGTTCTCGAAAGGGCGATCTGACAAGCCACATGCGGACTCACAGTGGAGAAAAACCATTTTCCTGTTCCGAGTGCAACTATTCATGTTTTCAAAAGGGTTGTCTGACAAGCCACATGCGGACTCACAGTGGAGAAAAACCTTTTTCCTGTTCCGAGTGCAACTATTCATTTTCGCAAAAGGGCCATCTGACAAGCCACATGCGGACTCACAGTGGAGAAAAACCTTTTTCCTGTTCCGATTGCAACTATTCATGTTCTCGAAAGGGCTATCTGACAAGCCATATGCGGACTCACAGTGGAGAAAAACCTTTTTCCTGTTCCGATTGCAACTATTCATGTTCTCGAAAGGGCGATCTGACAAGCCACATGCGGACTCACAGTGGAGAAAAACCATTTTCCTGTTCCGAGTGCAACTATTCATGTTCTCAAAAGGGTTGTCTGACAAGCCACATGCGGACTCACAGTGGAGAAAAACCTTTTTCCTGTTCCTAGTGCAACTATTCATTTTCGCAAAAGGGCCATCTGACAAGCCACATGCGGACTCACAGTGGAGAAAAACCTTTTTCCTGTTCCGATTGCAACTATTCATGTTCTCGAAAGGGCGATCTGATAAGCCACATGCGGATTCACAGTGGAGAAAAACCTTTTTCCTGTTCTGAGTGCAACTATTTATTTTCTATAAAGGGCAACCTCACGAAGCACAAGCTAACTCACAGTGGAGAAAAACTTTTTTCCTGTTCCGAGTGCAACTATTCATGTTTTCGAAAGGGCCGTCTTACAAGCCACATGCGGACTCACAGTGGAGAAAAACCTTTTTCCTGTTCCGAGTGCAACTATTCATGTTCTCGAAAGGGCAAACTCACGAGGCACAAGCTGACTCACAGTGGAGAAAAACCTTTTTCTTGTTTCGAGTGCAACTATTCATGTGCTCGAAAGGGCCATCTGACAAGGCACATGCTGACTCACAGTGGAGAAAAACCTTTTTCCTGTTCCGAGTGCAACTATTCATGTTCTCGAAAGGGCAATCTCACGAGGAGTGGAGAAAAATCTTTTTCTTGTTCCGAGAGCAATTATTCATTTTCTAAAAAGGGAGATTTATAGGAACACATGCATTTATAGCACATTGGGGGGAAAGGTTTTTTATGTTCGAAGTGCTACTATTCATGTTCTCAAACGAGCAATCTGACGAAGCACATGCTGACTCACGGTGAACAAAAACATTTTTCATATTCCGAGTACATTTATTCATTTTCTCGAAAGGGCAATCTAACAAGCCACCAGCTGACTTACTGTTGTGAAAAACTTTTATTATGATCTTAGAGCAGCTGTTCGTCTTCTGAAATGATAGATTTGAAGAAGTACGTGCGAACTAACTATGCAGAATTAACTTTTTCGTAATTTGGCTGCTATTATGCCTTTTCCGAAGTGACTTGAACAAGACACTTTTATTTGGTCCGTACATTACAAATTGATTTGCAATTTCACAAAATAATAACAATTTTTTTTCCTGCTCGAAACTAGCAGTTATTGGATAAGACCAGAGGTCAGCATAGTGCGGTGTCGCTTGTGGTCCTTTGGCCCCTTAAGTGCGGTTCTGGCGCAAATTTCCACGGACCAAAATTTTTATTTCGTGGAAGACGTTACGTCAAGGGAAAGGAAACACAAATTGTTCGTTGTTAGAAGAAGTCATTTCATTCGAAAGCAAATTATTCCTTTTTGCTCAAGATTTTGAAAGGGAAACATAGTTTCACTTTTCGAGTCTGCTGAACTATCGCCAAGAAAATAATTCCTTAATTGACAAACACTATTTCAAAACAATCATTTTAAATATGAGGGAAGCGTTTCTCAGCAGGTTTCAGGAGTTTAAAAATAGCAGAGTGATCTTAGCTTTGGTCAACACCATTTTAATGCTTCGATAATAGTTTTGAATTTTCTCCTTTTTACATTGACATTGGCAGCTTTGAAATACAATTTGATGGATTTTAAAATCAAGGAAATATCGAATTCTAAATTTAAACATCTTTGTGCTGTGTGAGAAGAATAAACGTGAGCTAAGTTCACATGACAAGAGGTCTGTTTTGAATGGTTTGAAGAAGGAAAACATGGTCATCTTCAACGTCTAGTGTTCTGACTCTTATGATCAGCTGAAAAATCTCGCGTTTGCTGTTCTTTCCCTTTCTACATATTCATGCGAACAATATTTTCAAGCATGAACTTTATCAAGAGTAAACTGAGAAGTACCTAGTCTTTAGTAATTTTTATTTATTTTTGTTTATTAGCGTTATAAACAATCTTTATAAATTCATTAATGATTGTGTTAATAATATGTGTGACAATGTGTGTCATTGACCAACAAAATAAAGACAAATTGAAATTTAGAACCATAATACAAAATTACCCAACAATAGCTATAATAGATATAAACAATTCTGATAAAGTGCAATTTCTTCCTTAAATCTGCAAAATGTGTTAAATGTAATTTTTCGAGGGTTTACATTTAAATATTAATGGATAACAATTATTTTTTTCAGGAAGTGATTTTATTTAAATTCGAACTGCTGACACGGGTTTAAGTCGCGTTGGCGGCAATTATCTTTTCTCGGAAGATTTTTTCAATGTAGATTAAGTGTTTCAGGCTGATAATTATTGCTTATAATAATTGTTACCCTTTGGATATCAATATTTTTTTACAGGAAGTGATTTTATTTAAATTCGAACTGCTAAAAGTAGGACAAAAATGTGGCGAACTAAAAATAAGAAAAAAAGAGAATCAATGATATCTCAACTTATTAGTTAAACATGTATCTTTTAAGGGAGTGTTATTTTTTATGAATGCTGTGAATTTAGCAAGGTTCATATTAAACACATCGATATTTGGGCATAATCTGTTAAATCTGCTACAGCTTGTTCTTATAAATACATTTTCAAGATAATTTGGAATGCTCTTAGGGATATAATATTTATCCGGAGATCGAGTAACTCTTAATGAACATCTGAAATATTTTGTAGTAAATTTGGGCTATCAATGATGATACAAATAATCTTATAGAGCATCAATAGGTCTCTGATATCTCGGCGTTGATCAAGAGATAAAAGGTTTACGGGGACATAGTTTTCATCATTTCGCATTTTTCATAAACTTTTTTGAAGTTTTTATACATTTGCTTTATATGTCGAACAATGAGGGTTCCACACTGTAGAAGCATAATCCAGATGGCTTCTAACATAGGATATTTAGAGAGTCTTAAATGTTTGTGGCTTTTTGAAAACTGAACTTTCTCTAAGAATAAATCCCAATATTTTCAAAGCCTTCGACGTGATATGCTCGACTGATGAGAACCTGGAATCGTGCTTAAAATTATGAATAACGACAAACAAACCAGACTTACTCAAACTTTCCGAAGAGATGCAAGGACATTATTCGCGTGTTTGTCAGTCATTGTCATGATTTAAATTTATGGATTCCCTTATTACATATTACATTTTATCAATGAATAACATTTTTATGTATGAAAACAAGTTTATTCAGCGTACCCGTAATTTTACGAAGTGCCAAAAATTATAATATTTTTTTGCTAAATCAATAAACAGATTTGGCTCTCAATTTTTTTTGTATCTTTGTAATGTACGCATTTGGCTCTTTAAGGCTAATAAGTTGGCTGGCCCCTGGGTTAGACGTGATGTTACAGCGAGGAGTCTCTGATATTCAAAACTAATATCATTAAAAAATGGTTATAATGACGGAACCTGCTGCATCGTTAAATCTCTTACTCTCTCACAGTCTTCGGTCGGTCTTTGTTGAAGAGTATACTTCCAGATCTATGGAAACAGAGTTGAATAACACTGATCTATAAACATGGGATAAAAACGAAGTAATCAATAAAATTATGCTTCGATTTGTTTGAAGCGATAATTTTTTTCCCGGTGCCATTTTAGACTTGTCGCATGTACTCATTGAACTTGACGCATATTTAAAACAAACTTAACTCGTTGATCCCAATAATTATATCGGTCCTGATGATATTCCACCTTTATTCTTACGGTAGCGTGTCGCCGTTCACGCTTATCCCCTCTTACTCTCTCACAGTCTTTAGTCGGTCTTTGTAGAAGAGTATACTTCCAGATCTATGGAAAAACAGTTAAATAACACTTATCTATAAAAAATTTGATAAAAGCGATGTTATCAATTATGCTTCGATTTGTTTATTTTCCACAATTTCAAAACATTTTGACGAACTTATTTTGGATAAATAATTGGCACAATTAAATACAGGATGTGTCCTGAACAGTTTTGTCTTATATCCGGCAAATCAACACTTAGTAAATTAAATATATTTGTTCATATGAAGCGGATACTTTGTGATGCGACATTATTAATTTAAAATAAAACAATAACTTTGTAAACACCACTTTAATTGGTACTTTGTAAACACCACCAAATTAAAGTGGTGTTTACAAAGTTACTGTTTTATTTTAAATTAAATTAAATATAGTTATTAATATAATCAATGTCGCTAAAATAAATGATTAAGGTGTAACTAATGACACTAAACTTAACTTCATACCACACCTCGAAAATATTTCAACGTTGAGTTGGGTCCGTTGTACCAGTAGTGGAACGTTAATTAATACACAGAATTTAGTTTTTTAATTTTAATTAGTTTTTAAGTGAATTGTGAGAATAACCCGAATCACAATAATTCGGGTTAACATATTGTTAATTGAAAGTTTTAAAAATATGATCAGAATTAATGACACCTGTGGTGTATTTTTTGTAATTCTTACTTTACCGAATAAAAGCCTTCAGTTGGATTTTGGATCAATGTTGCAGATATTTTGAGTCTGCATTTTTGTTTTTCCTTTGGTTTGTGTCTTGAAAAGCTAATTTTTATTTTATATGTCTTTCTTTTAATTCTGACAAATATCGTGCAGTTTATATATACAGGGTGTCCGGGGCTAAAGTGCATTAACTTCGGGAGGTGATTCTATATGATAGTGTAAGTAAAAAAGATAAATAACTTTTTTCGAAATTCCAACTTTTAGGGGTAGTTTTGTGGTAAAAACGTAAAATTTGACCGGCGTGCGCGGCCAGCTTTATTATTTTCCGCTGTTACGATACGGGCCAGTCACCACCATTTATTGTTGCCACGATCGCGCCCGGCAGGCTCCCGGCAAGTTAGAGCGTACCTCACACTAAGGATTTTTAGTAGGTAGATCTCTTTGTATGGGAAAAAAAAGTTGGAATTTCGAAGAAAGTTATTTATCTTTTTTACTCCTACCATCGTGTAGAATCACCTCCCGAAGTTAATGCACTTTACCCCCGGACACCCTGTATGTAATTTATAAAGCTAATAAAATTTAAACGAAACAATGTTACTTTGTTTGTCCCCCTTATATATTTGTTTAAAGCCAACCGGTTTCGGAACGACCGTTCCTTCTTCAGAGCAAACGTAATCGGGACGGTCGTTCCGAAACCGGTCCTCTTTGAACAAATATACAAGTGGTTCAAACAAAGTAACATTGTTTCATTTATCGTTTAATTTATTCATTTAACATTGTTAATTTTATTTAGGAAAAACTAAACCCTTTCATACACTTCCCCAAATGATCATCTAGTGAATCCACGCTATGCAATTGCACTATATAAGTATTATAAATACAAAACAATACAAGAACAACATGTCAACGTACAAGAGACCAAATGGGAATATAATTCACCGAATCCAGATATTTTCATATCAGCTTTGTGGCATTTCTAATTGAACCTATAAATCCTACTGATCCCTCAATATAAATATTTAAAAAATCTTTTGTAATCCTACATGTATTTCAAATTACTGATTTTTGCATTTTTATATACAAATTCTTTGACAAATCTAATATGCTTAAATTTTGAATCAGATTCCTAGGTATTATGCCAGTGGTCGAAATAACAAATGGAAATATTTTTTTAGTCCGAGATGCCAAATTCTTTTTATCTCATTTCCTAAATCTGTGTATTTTCAAATTTTTTCAGAAATAGTTTTTTTGAATATTACAGGAATTTGGAATAGCTACATCAATGATATAAGTTATTTTTTTTAATTTTGTCATGTAAAATTATGTCAGGTCTATTATGACTAATTGTTAATAGAAAGACGTATTGAAAATGCTTGGAAATAATATTGGAGTTTTAAAGAAATAATGAAAAATAGTGAAACTAGGATAACTATTAAACGGAAACTTTTGATACCTGCAAACTTCCTGTACTAACATGTGGTTGCCAAACTTGGGCACTCACAAAAATCATAATAGGAAACTCGAAACTTGCCAAATCTCCATGGAAAGAAGTATGTTAGGGAAAAGTCTGTCCGATAGAATAAAAATCGAAACTATTTAGAAACAAACAAGAACAAAAGATGTCACAAAAACAATAAAAAAGCTTAAGTGGAAGTGGTCAGGCCATACAATCAGAGGATGTGAATTTTGGTGAAAATTAGTCATGAATTGGTTCACAAGTGACAAAAAGAGAAAACGAGGTAGACCATTTAGGCCAGGGGTGGGGAACCTGCGGCCCGCGGGCTGCATGCGGCCCGCGAGGCCTTTTGGTGCGGCCCGCGGGCACTTTCGGTGCAGCCTGCTGAAAGAACCACAAAAAATTACACAGAACGGGATGGGTTTTTCACGGTGTTTCAGATGCATTTTTAAGACGTTATTACAAAATCGTTACCTCACCGCATGAACCCGGGAACCCCCGCTAAGTCGTCAAAGGTTGCGAATCACTTGGTGTGACCCTATGGAAGAGGTAATCCGATAGATGGTTCCCGGTGCGGTGGTACTCGTACCCGCCTCCAAAATTGTAAATTTGTAGTTTAACAGATTTTTAAAGGAAATATTAAATAAGAATGTGGCCCTGTCTTGGAATGTCATTAGGGAAATGTTTTTAGAACCTTATGCAATGAATTATTATGCTAAAGCTATATCTGAACGTTTAGGTATGTTCTAAATGGTAGGTTCAGGTCCTATATAAATATTTTCCATTTAAATATGTTACCAAAATACTTGACATAAGATTATACCTCAAAATCAGACATTGGTAAATAGATAATGAAACATTGTCTATACAAAGTTTGATACCATATCTCAGAACAAGGTAGGCTGAAGTTAGAACCCTGACCAACCAAAGTGACGTACTGGTGGACATCGGTCGTCCAGTTGATTAGTAGGCTGAAGTTAGAACCCTGACCAACCAAAGTGACGTACTGGTGGACATCGGTCGTCCAGTTGATTAGTAGGCTGAAGTTAGAACCCTGACCAACCAAAGTGACGTACTGGTGGACATCGGTCGTCCAGTTGATTAGTCAAACATCTCCAAATACCAAGCTTTCTGATAATGAGAAAAGCAGTATTCGGATGCTCACCATAAATCAAATAGTTTTTACAGAAGTCTGTGTTTTACATACTAATTATGCTATAAAATAACACCGGGGCATAACGGTCCGTTACATTGGTATGACATTTTTAAATTTCTTACTAGTAACCCAAAAACATCATTTTTTTTTGTTTTTTACACTTCAGATTTTTATTCATCATAATTGATTTGGTGATGTTAATGAATAATTTGAATATTGTACCAGATAGAGGGCATTCTTTTACATAGATTGTTCGAGATGTCGGACAAATCAACTGGACCATCGACATGTATTATTATTTTTGTTGTTTTTAATCATTTATCAGTCGGTGTGCAGTGGGGGCGCTCCCCTCGCCACCCTCCCCCCCCCCCCTCCCAGTCCACTACTGCGTGGAGTGTGACCGCCACTACAAGTCGGCCTACATCCTGCGGCAGCACTTCCGCCGCACCACTCCACTCCCTCACCCCAATATCTACAGGTGTGTGACAGACAATACCTCCAACAAGGCATCACACTTTATTTTCTTGATATATTATGAAATTATTTCCTATACTATTCATCCGATTGTTATGGTTTTTATGTACACTGGTGACCTCTGGCATTATTTTTATTTATTTATTTGCGCCCTAGTGGGCTTTTACACGAAAATTTTACAAAATTGATTACCGTAATTCAGTGTAAAATAATAAATGCAGTCTTAGTAATTGTAAGAAAACAACCCATATGTATATAATTTAAATTAATGCCAATTAAAAAAATATTAATAGAATGATATAGCTTAAAAAAGTATGTAAAAGAAAATATAAAATCAATAAATTAGAATGAAATTTAAAAAATAAAAGTTATGAAACTTGTATAAAAAAATTGCAATAGGTGGCGCGCGAGTTCTTTAAAAAAATTGTGCAATCCATTGGCTTAGTGACAGGGAGGGAAGGAGCGATGGGGATTTTGGAGAAGGGGAGGGGAACGAAAGAGTGGGGTTCATAGGAGGGATGGATGGATGGAAGGCGGGGAATGTGGGAAGGGAACGCGGGATGGTGAAGGAGTACGCGGGATGGAGAAGGGGAGGCGGGAACAAGGGCATTGCAACGCATGCTGGGTTCTCGCTAGTAATTTAATAAACAGGCCAGCGTAGGGAGTGTGGCGAATCCATCGCTCAGGGAGTGGAAACACAAGCCTGCAATAGCCATCCCAAGCCAAGGTGTGAGCTACCGTGCTCAGGCTGAATGTCCTGGGAAACAGTGTCTCCAACGGTGCCTCCGAGAAACATGATCGCATCTCGGAGTATTTAGACCTTACTACAGCATTCGGGCAGGGCCGTAGCTAGGGGGGGCATTAGGGGGCAATGCCCTACCTTAAAATACCTGTGCCCTACCTAAAGAAATACCATCGACTATGATAATATACCAGTAAACTGTTTGTTCATTGTTTGACATATTGAAAAAAATACTTCCTATTAGGGTAGCGTAGTGATATCTAACTAAACAGCTTCGAATTAACCAAAGAATCATATTATATCAATTCTTTATTCTGCCCATAGATGGAATTGAAGTAAGTGGTGAGAGGCTGTGCGCGTATTGCAATCACTGCTTAGGGGGAATTCCCAAACAGTTTGGGGATATTATTTGACGGTTGAGTCATAAATAAACAAATCCCGAGATCGATATCTTCGGGCATTCTCCATACTTAACGGTTTGTCATCAGATCAAGCACTTGCATACTGCTCGCTAACAACGTATGCAGGGACAATAGGGATCTAGTTTAAGTTAATTATAATTGGAGGGTCGTTCTATAAAAAAAAATAAGAGTCCTTGTTAAATAGTAACTTTCTCTTACTTACACCGGGCGGGTATGTGGTGGATTACCTCCAATTCACTTCGAATAAGAGTACGTTTTCCTTCTAATATGTCAGCAGATGAATCCGCTACTGGAATTTTGACAGATCATTCGGAACATGAAACTGGTTTTAACCCAGGAGTTAATCTGCTAAGTCCTCAGCTTAAGCTCAGATACTACACCCAGAACAAGAAAATGGTTTTCCTCTTACTTTTATACTTTGAACATATGGATGGTTTGATGATCCATTGGATTTGACGATCCATGAAAATTTCTTAGAATTGTCGCGCATCGCCCATGGATCTCTCTCAATCATTCTCACCGAATATTAGTCATAAAAAATCCAAGCGCAAAACAAAATTCGACCCGGATGGTGTTGCCAGTCGCTGCAGTTATCAAGATGATATTGTTATACATTCATTTGAAGAAAGGGGATTCCCCAGGTTTGTCACAGAATAAGTAATGAAAAATTCCATGCCCATTTCAATAGGTCTGAATCATATATGCAACAAAAATATGGGTAATTGTTCGGAACAAACGTCAACGGTTAATACGCACTTTTATTGATAAAACTTTTAGATTCTTCTTAATTATCATAAAAGACAACTATTTGCATTCGGGGAGATTGAATATGTTACATTTTTAATTTTATTTACGTAAATTGAAAATTTGCTTTCACACTGTCAAATCACTCTGTTTGCAGTTCGGCACAAACGTCAACGTAGACCTTACTACAGCATTCGGGGCTCTACTGGAGTGGACCCTCTATTTCCCTAGAAACTCGTGGGATAAAAAAAATGGACCATTCGAAAACTAGGGGGCTCTTGGGAACCTAGGAGTGCTGAGGTCACCTCTGTGGACTTCCTTCCTGGGGCCTGTAGGAGGAACCAAGAAGACAAGCCGTAGAGAGGCGAGCTGAGGCCACCTCCATGAACTCTTCCCTTGTGGGGCCTTCAGGGAACCAAGGGGAAGGGCACTCTGAGGGCCTTTGAGGAACCAAGGAGGAGTGAAGTGGAGAGATGATGTCCTCTTCCAATGTGGGGCCTTCGGGAACCATGTAGGAGTGAAGAGGAGAAATGAGAAATATACAAGTGGTTCAAACAAAGTAACATTGTTTCATTTAAATTTTATTAGCTTTACAAATTACATAGATATAAACAGTACGAAATAAAAATTTGTCCGAATTTAAAGAAAGATATATAAAATATAAATTACCTATTCAAGACACAAACCAAAGGAAAAAGAAAAAATGCAGACTCAAAATATCCGTAACATTGACCAAGAATCCAACTGAAGGTTTATTCGATAAAATAAGAATTACAAAAAAATGCACCACAGGTGTCGATAATTCAGATCATATTTTTAAAACTTTTAATTAACAATATGTTAGCCCGAATTATTGTTAATCGGGTTATTCTCACAATTCACTTAAAAACTAATTTAAATTAAACAACTACATTCTGTGTTTTAATTAACGTTCCAACGGACTGTAAACTGGTACAATGGACCCAACTCATCGTTGAAATATTTTCAAGGTGTGGTATGAAGTTAAGTTTAATGTCATTAATTATACCTAAATCATTAATTTCAGAGACATTGATTATATTAGTAACTTACATTGATTACATTATTACTTACTTGATTATATTAGTAATTACATTAGAAACGAGTTTTAATTTACTAAGTGTTCATTTGCCGGTTATAAGACAATGCTGTTCAGGACACATCCTGTATTTAAGTTTGAAAATTATTTTATCCAAAATAAGCTCGTCAAAATGTTTTGAAATTGTAGAAAATATCAAATCGAATCATAATTGATTACTTCGCTTTTATCAAATTTTTATAGATCAGTGTTATTTAACTCTGTTTCCATAGATCTGGAAGTATACTCTTCTACAAAGACCGACTAAAGACTGTGAGAGAGTAAGAGGGGATAAGCGTGAACGGCGACACGCTGCCGTAAGAATAAAGGTGGAATATCATCAGGACCGATATTATTATTGGGATCAACGAGTTAAGTTTGTTTTAAATATGCGTCAAGTTTAATGAGTACATGTAACAAGTTTAAAATGGCACCGGAAATTATCGCTTTTTTTCAAAACATATTACTGCGTGGATGTTCATATGATTTTTTAATTGTTCATGTAGGAGGTAGGTCGGCATAAGATTTTTTAAATAATTCGTAACTTCACTCTTACCAGGAAAAAATTACAAATCTTTTACGAAGCGATTCAGAATAATTTCAAACGATGCAGCAGGTTCCGTCATTATAACCATTTTTTAATGATACTAGTTTTGAATATCAGAGACTCCCCGCTATAACATCAGGTCTAACCCAGGGGTTGGCAAACTTATTAGCCAAAGAGCCAAATGCATACATTACAAAGATACAAAAAAATTTTGAGAGCTAAATCTGTTCATTGATTTAGCAAAAAAATTATATATTTTTAGCACTTCGTAAAATTACGTGACGCTGAATAAACTTGTTTTCATTCATAAAAAATTTATTCATTGATAAAATATAATATGTAATAAGGGAATCCATAAATTGAAATCATGACAATGACTGAAACACTTAATGCGAATAATGTCCTTGCATCTCCTTGGAATGTTTGAGTAAGTCAGGTTTGTGTGTCATTATTCTTAATTTTAAGCACGATTCCAGGTTCTCATCAGTCGAGCATATCACGTCGAAGGCTTTGAAAATGTTGGGATTTATTCTTAGAGTGAGTTCAGTTTTCAAAAAGCCACAAACATTTAAGACTCTACATATCCTATGTTAGAAGCCATCTGGATTATGCTTCTACAGTGTGGAACCCTCATTGTTCTACATTTAAAGCAAATATACAAAGAGTTCAGAAAAAGTTTATGAAATTTGTCTCTTATCGCGTGAGAAATGATGAAAACTATGTCACCGTAAACCTTTAATCTCTCGATCAACACCGAGATATCAGAGACCAATTGATACTCTATAAGATTATTCAGAACTTCTTTGAGAGCCCATATTTACTACAAAAAATTTCAGATGTTCATTAAAAGTTACAAGATCTCCGGATACATATTAAATCCCTAAGAGCATTCTAAATTATCTTGAAAATGTGTTTATAAGAACAAGCTGTAGCATATTTAAAAGATTATGCCCAAATATCGATGTATTTAATATGAACATAGCTAAATTCACAGCATTCATTAAAAAATAACACTCCCTTGAAAGCCACATATTTAACTAATAACTTTAAATATCATTGATATCTGTGTTTCTCTTTTTCTGTTTTTAGTTCGTCACATTTTCTCTCCTACTTTTAGAAGTTCGAATTTAAATAAAATCACTTCCTGTAAAAAAATGT
Organism: Limnephilus marmoratus; assembly: GCA_917880885.1. Taxonomy (NCBI): domain Eukaryota; kingdom Metazoa; phylum Arthropoda; class Insecta; order Trichoptera; family Limnephilidae; genus Limnephilus; species Limnephilus marmoratus. Next base: position 36,887,837 of record OU862907.1, read on the forward strand.
ATTGATATCAAAAGGGTAACAATTATTATAAGCAATAATTATCAGCCTGAAACACTCAATCTACATTGAAAAATTCTTCCGAGAAAAGATACTTGCCACTAACGCGACTTAAACCCATGTCCTTATGATTGCCGGTTAGGTGCTCTGACGTCAATCAGAAGGACTCAGGTTTTTCTCCGCTGTGAGTCAGCTTGTGCCCAGTGAGTTTACTCATTTCAGAACATGAATAGTTGCACTCGGAACAGGAAAAAGGTTTTTCTCCGCTGTGAATCAGCATGTGGCTTCTTAGAATGCCCTTTTGCGAACATGAAAAGTTGCACTCGGGACAGGAAAAAGGTTTTTCTCCACTGTGAGTCAGCATGTGGATCGTTAGACTGTTCTTTTGAGAACATGAATAGTTGCACTCGGAAAATGAAAATGGTTTTTCTCCACTGTGAGTCAATTTGTGCCTCGTGAGTGCACTCTTTAGAGAACAAGAATAATTGCACTCGGAACAAGAAATTTTTTTTTCTCCACTGTGAGTCAGCTTGTGCCTCGTGAGTTTGCTCTTAAAGAACATGAATAGTTGCACTCTGAACAGGAAAAAGGTTTTTCTCCAATGTGAGTCAGCATGTGGCTTGTCAGATGGCCCTTCGCGAACATGAATAGTTGCACTCGGAACAGGAAAAAGGTTTTTCTCCACTGTGAGTCAGCATGTGGCTTTTCAGATCGCCCTTTTGCGAAAATGAATAGTTGCACTCGGAACAGGAAAAAGGTTTTTCTCAACTGTGAGTCCGCATGTGGCTTTTCAGACTGCCCCTTCGAGAACATGAATAGTTGCACTCGGAACAGGAAAAAGGTTTTTCTCCACTGTGAGTCAGCATGTGGCTTGTCAGATGGCCCTTTTGCGAAAATGAATAGTTGCACTCGGAACAGGAAAAACGTTTTTCTCCACTGTGAGTCAGCTTGTGCCTCGTGAGTGCACTCTTTTGAGAACAAGAATAATTGCACTCGGAACAGGAAAAAGGTTTTTCTCCACTGTGAGTCAGCATGTGGCTTGTCAGATGGCCCTTTTGCGAAAATGAATAGTTGCACTCGGAACAGGAAAAAGGTTTTTCTCCACTGTGAGTCAGCTTGTGCTTCGTGAGATTACTCTTTTCAAAACATGAATAGTTGCACTCGGAACAGGAAAAAGGTTTTTCGCCACTGTGAGTCAGCTTGTGCCTTGTGAGTGCACTCTTTTGAGAACAAGAATAATTGCACTCGGAACAGGAAAAAGGTTTTTCTCCACTGTGAGTCAGCATGTGGCTTTTCAGATCGCCGTTTCGAGAACATGAATAGTTGCACTCGGAACAGGAAAAGGGTTTTTCTCCACTGTGAGTCAGCATGTGGCTTGTTAGATGGCCCCTTTGCGAAAATGAATAGTTGCACTCGGAACAGGAAAAAGGTTTTTCTCCACTGTGAGTCGGCATGTGGCTTTTGAGACTGCCCTTTCGAGAACATGAATAGTTGCACTCGGAACATGAAAAAGGTTTTTCTCCACTGTGAGTCAGCTTGTGCCTCGTGAGTGCACTCTTTTGAGAACAACAATAATTGCACTCGGAACAGGAAAAAGGTTTTTCTCCACTGTGAGTCAGCATGTGGCTTTTCAGATCGCCATTTCGAGAACATGAATAGTTGCACTCGGAACAGGAAAGAGGTTTTTCTCCACTGTGAGTCAGCATGTGGCTTGTCAGATGGCCCTTTTGCGAAAATGAATAGTTGCCCTCGGAACAGGAAAAAGGTTTTTCTCCACTGTGAGTCCGCATGTGGCTTTTCAGATTGCTCTTTCGAGAACGTGAATAGTTGCACTCGGAACAGAAAAAATGTTTTTCTCCAGTATGATTGCGAAGGTGACTTACAAAATTATTCTTATGTGAGCATGAGTAGTTACATTGAGAACAAGAGAATCGTTTATCCACAGGATGCATCTTCAGATCTGTCGACAAATTTGAAAAAAGAATACGGATAAAAAAGGCTCATTAAGACTTCTACCTTCGCCAAGTGGAAAAAATGGATACCGCTAAATGTTAAATCTTACTATGAAAATCGGTTTTACCTGCTGCCTGGTTCGTTCTTTCAACGCGTTCTAGGCATTCCTTTTTAACATCCGACAGGTCTATGTCAATTTCTATACTGGGAAAACTCCTTTCATCTACATCATGGGCCACTCTTTTCACATAAGCGCTGCCTGCAATAAAAAAAATGACAATACATTCATGGATCATTGATTCACAACTAAACTGTTTTTTTAATAAATCTATTAATTTGAATGCTTTAAGATATCAATCATTTATCATGTATAACCGAGAATTTTGATAAAATCAATAAAATAATAAAAACCCCGTATGTTCACTTTAGGGGCCGATGCTTCATAAAGGATCATGTGGACGAAGAAGTCAATGGAAACGTTTTTAATTTCATAAATATTTACGCACGTAATAATAAGTGTAACTTACAACATGTGCCTAATAATATAGGTATACAATTGAGAAATCGAGAACTTATTGCGAGAAATAAATTTAGTTAAAATTCCAAATTAAACATGCTACATTTTTAAAATATTCAATGGAACTAACTGGCCATATGAGTAATCTCCGCATATTGCAAACATTCCTTCTTTACATCTTTGGGGTCGAAATTTATATCCGTGTGCGGCATTTCACATTCGCCTTCTTCCTGGGCCTCTGGTTCCATCTTGATGGAAACGGTATCATGACTTAGTAGATCCATGGCCCTGCTGTGGTAGCGGCAGGCAAATTGTTCAAAAATTACTGAAATAGTACATTTTTATGTTGAAAACAAGCTGGTTACCGGCAAGCGTTATGCCATTTAATTTAAAAAAATGTTTCTCCCAGCATGTCTTTTCCCATTTATCCCGCCTCTCCTTCCCTTCTCGCGTTCCCTCTCTGCCTCTTCCACCTTCCCTCTCGCAATTCTACTCCCCCCTTCCCTCTTCCCCCATCCCGCGAACCCCCTTCCGAGTTCCCCATCCCCTCCCGGGTTCCCCTCCCCCCTTTTGTGTTCCTTACATTCTGTTAAGGCGGCCAACTTTGAAAAATATCAATGCGGGACACAGTGGCGTGCGGTGTCGACGGGGGGGGGGGGGGGGGACGTTACAATTATTTTCTCTCGGCAATCGAGAATTTTGCTCATATAAACTACAATCACAACATGAAAATGGTTTCTCTTTGATTCCGGCACGCATACGTGGTCTGCAACTAGAATTTTATGGCTGCACTTCAAATAAAGTAAATGTGTCATCAGATGAATCCACAACACAAACTTTACATTCTGAAAACAAAAAACTGATTTAATTTAAATTTGTATTCGGCGAATTAAAACTACACTCAGAACATGAAAATAGTTTCTGTTTGATTTTGGCAGCACATACATGGTCCTAGTGGCGTAGCTAGGCAAGGGGCGGATAATATGGTATCACCCCCCCCCCCCCCCCCCCCAATTTCGACTTCTCAAATGTGTAAAAAGTTGGTCCGTCCTGGGGGGGAGGGGGGGGGGTGGCTAGAGAATTTCAGAAATAGGTTATTGTCGCCTATAAAAACCTACTGTCAGGTACGAAAATAACACCGTATTCAATATTTTGGTGACAATAGGTATCCTTAGTCATTTTCTTCCACGGTCGGGTGTCACCTCCCGTCGGGTGTAGTGTCACCCCCCCGTCGGGTGGCACCCGGGGTGGTCCTCCCCCCCCCCCCCCTTCGCAAAGCTACTGCATAGTCCGCAATTAGAATTTTATACCTGTACTTCGAATAAGAGAATGTTTTCCTTCGAACAATGTCATCAGATGAATCCAGTTAAAATTTTACATTGTGAACACAAAACTGGTTTAAATTAAATCTGTATGCGGCGCATTAAAACTACACTCGGAACATGAAAATGGTTACTCTTTGATTCTGACAGCACATACAACTGCAAATAGAATTTTATTTGCACTTCGAATAAGAGAATGTTTTCCGTCGAAATATGTCATCAGATGAATCCAGCTGGAATTTTACATTCTGAACACAAAACTGGTTATTTATAGCTAAAAAAGAGTATGCGGCGCTTTTAAAATATACTCAGAACATGAAGATTAACATATATGCAAGAAAGGAAATTCTTTTTGAAATTCAGTGAACTTACAACTTCGCTATTTCGCGGTCGGCGGCATGGTCAACAAATTGTTTGATTTGATTTGAATGATAAATACGGGTTATAAATCACGTGTCACAGCTTGCACTTATTCAATACCACACTAGCCCCTTTTGACTCTTGCTTCACTTACCTAAATAAACCAATCCCTAGATCAATATCTCCGGGCCTTTTCTAGGAACAAATATTGTTATCAACTTAACCACAGATGAATGGAAATGGTTAAAATAGAATAAAGATAGAGGAAGTTTATTTATCTACCTTAGAAAATATTATAAAAATATAGGAATGCGGGACATGCGGGACGCTTCAGGCGATTTGCGGGACTATTTTATAAAATATTTCAATGCGGGACTACAACCGCCAATGCGGGACGGTCCCGCAGAATGCGGGACGGTTGGCCGCCTTACATTCTGTCCCAGTACCTTTAGTTATAAAACAGCTCGCCTGCCACCTTTTGCAATTTTTTATACAAATTTCATAATGCCAGAGCTCACGAGTAGTTATATACAAACCTTTTCCTGACAATAACGAACACAAAAAAAAGAAGTACTTATCAGATTTGGTGCAGTCGTTCGGAAGTTATGCGCGTACATATACTTCAGCTATTTATTTTTATGTATATATAATAAATATCAAATCAGGCAGCCCTGAAGATATATCAAATTATCGACCTATATCTCTTGTCTCAAACATTGCAAAAATTTTTGAAAAGATCGTAAAAAAGCAACTCATGTACTACATTGATAATAAAAAAATTCTTAGTCCTAGCCAATTTGGATTTAGAGAGAAACTAAGTACTCACGATGCTATTGCTGAACTCTCTTCAACTATAAACAACGCATTAGATAAAAAAAACAAATGCCTTGGCATTTTCATTGATTTACGCAAGGCTTTTGACAGTATCTCCCACACAAAACTAATTAATAAATTAAATGATATCGGTATTATTGGCAAGGTTAGGTATTGGCTGAAAAGTTATCTAACTCAAAGAAATCAAAAAGTAAAATTAAATAACATTCCATTCTCTCTGCAAGAAGATGTGCCAAATAATTTAATTAACATAACAATTCATTCCAAAATTTGTGCAAATGACGTAACATGTAATACGGACTGCGCTAAGCTGAATCCTAAGTCTAATGTAAAATATCTTGAAATCTTAATAGATAAAAATGTTAAATGGAAAGATCATATCAATCTCACTGTGGAAAGAATAAGAAAACTTATCTATGTTTTCTTTAACATACGAAATATTTTAAACAAGAAAACTATCAAAATTGTCTATTATGCATTAATTCAGTCTTTATTACAGTACGGCATTATTGCTTGTGGAGGGGCCTTTAAGGCTTCCTTACAGCCCATAATTTTAATTCAAAGAATAATTATAAAAACCATACTTAGGAAACCATACGACTTCCCTACTATACAGATATTTCGGGAATTTAATGTACCATCTATTACAGAATTGTATAAGAGAAACGCCTTATGCCAAATTTATAAAGAATATTTTATTCAAAAATTCACCCTCAGATAGCTAAGCAATAAATTTAAAACTAATGGCTTAATAGCCATCCCTATGCTTAGAACAACCACGGCTCAGCACCACTATTTGTATTAAGGTGTAAGATGGTACAATATGTTATTATCCAATAACAAAATTTATATACTTAACAGATACGCTGAAATATGAATTATTAAAAAAACAAATTAAGTCCCTTAAATTGGATAATGACATATTGTACCCTTTATGTAATTAATTAATTTACCCTTACTTAAACAGCAATATTTAATTTTAAAAAAAATGATTTGATATTGTCCTTATATAACTATTATTGTCTAAATTGTGTACGTACCTAAGATATTTATTTCATTAGTTCTTTGAAAATTGTTTACAAAATGAACATTATTATTATTTTTTTGCATGTAAAATACTCCTCCCATAAACACGAGCTCCTAGAGCTCAACTTATGGAGTAGTAGAATAAAACATGAATTATTTTGTAATCTTGCATATATTATCATTGTAATGTATAAACAAAAATCTTCAGATAAATAAATAAATAAAAAATAAATATATATAATAAACAAACTACATATATATATATAGTTTGTTTATTTGTGTATTAAGACATACCTACACAGTACATTACAATACCAGTTATAAGATGTTAAATTTTTACATGGATTTGTACCTATTACGTAAGTCATAGAATGTCAGTTGGTAGTTACGCTTGACATTTGTAATAACGGGTTTTAAAACTTAATTAAAACTAGATATAGAAGAAGACGATTTAATTCGCATGAGCTTTGAATATTTGGTTTTGCTTGGAATACTTTGCCAAAACAAAAACTCATATTTGAAACGAGGATACAATAATAACTGTAACTGTATTTTAAGCTCACGTTTGCCATTTGAAAACGGCTGGGAATCGCCATCAATAGTGGCAAAACTGAATATTATGTATTCAATATCTATTTCTAAAGATAAACCGGTATTACATTATTTTGGATTCGCCATTTCGCATTTAACAGAAAATCGGCAATACTGTTTTAATAATGTGAGTATTTTAATCAATGCAATTTAAAAACTTTACGTTGGCAATCTTATTTAAGTAGAGGAAGGAGTTAACAAGGGTCTAGTGGTAGAAACGGCCCATTCTAATACGAAAAATGTCAACTGTGTATGTTGGGCTAGCGTTTGACATGTTTCCCGAATGAGCACCAGTGCCGAAGGAATCAATGACGCAAGTTCCTCGGAGCATATTTTATTGAAATACCGGTAGATCAACGATAGCTCCCACCCGACGCTTGTGCTTCAAAGATTGCAATCCGTTTGTTAAACTAGGGTAATTTATCAAACTGATTTCTATTCCAATACAAATTTAATAGGCGTCGGACCTTTGGGCAGTGGCGTAGCGTGGGAGGGGGCGGGGGGGGGGGGGGGGGGCGGCCCGCCCCGGGCGGCACTTTTAAGGGGGGCTGCAAATTTTTACAATAAATAATAACATTACCTTGGAAAAATTTAAACCATTTCAAATCATTATTTGAACATGTTCTACGATCCTTTCGTTTACGAATCCATTTTTTTTTTAAATTCATTAAAAATATCAATAACTATATTTTTTTAAGCTATAAATTTCGCAATTCGTAGGAAAATACGCATATTATGAGAGTAATACTAATTAAAGCCGATAACTCGCAAACATTCACTCTTAATTAAAACCAGAAATGTGTTCAGAATGTATTAACGAATTAATTTCAGTTGTGTTCATCTGCTGATACATTTCAAAAGAGACCATTATTTTATTCGAAGTGCAGTTATGAAATTCTGGTTGTAGACTATGTATGTGCTGCCAGAATCAAAGAGAAACCATTTTCATTTTCTGAGTGTAGTTTTAATTCGGCAAATACAGATTTAATTTAACCCGTCTAATCACAAAAGACGCAAATTATCCCATACATTTAATTTTAAAATAAAATTGTGAAATTATTTCCCACACATTTAATTTTAAATAAATTTGTGACTGCGATAAAAAGTTAAGATACGGTTTCATAACATTTTTTTAAGAAAAGAAATCTGAACATAAAATATTAAGTTTATTCTATTTTAGGTACTTTAATTCGAATATTCGCAGGCGTGTATTTGTGAGCCAATTCACATTTCCAAAATGAAATTTTTAATGTTTAGAAACAATAATGTTCTAATAAGCACGTCGGAAAAATTACTTTATCTAGATTTTAGAACAGTTTTGTTTTAATAAAAAGTAACATTGCATGGGAAGAACCGGAAATTTTGTGCGCAAACATTGACAGGCAAAAGTTTATAGATATTTTTTTCTTATTATTCGAAGGGTTAAACCAGTTTTCAGGATGTAAAATTCCATTTGAGAATTCATCTGCTGACACAATTCAAAGGAAAACATTATCTTATTCGAAGTTCAGTTATTAAATTCTAGTTGCAGACTCTGTATGTGCTGCCAGAATCAAAGAAAAACCATATTCGTGTTCTGAGTGTACTTTTAATTCGCCGCACATAGACTTAATTCAAACCAATTTTGTGTTGAGAATGTAAATTTCCAGTTGTGGATTCATCTGTTGACACACTTCGAAGGAAAACATCCTCTTATTCGAAATTCAGTTATAATATTCTATTTGCAGACTATGTATGTGTTGCCAGAATCAAAGATAAACCATTTGCACGTTCTGAGTGTAGTTTTAATTCACCGCATACAAACTGGTTTTGTGTTCAGAATACAACGATAAATTAAATAACGAGTTGCAGATTCATCCTGCATCGAGTGAAGCTTTACATTTGAGTTACATAATGCTGTAAAATTCTGAGAAATTGATTGTTGCGTGTGTAACTATTGTTTGGGGACTCTAACACAGTATCAATCAATCAACTTTGGAGTAGAATTTATAAACATGATTTATACATGTTACGCATTTTTAAGACTACGAATTTTCATACTTTTGGTTTAATAATACGGCCGTTGAGATAGTCGTAATTCATAATATAGGGATAAATATTTTTGAGACTTGGTAACACTGCCAGCACATGTTTTTCTACATTTCTTGTCTTTCTATGATTTTTGTACTACGTGTGTCAAAACACTTCCGAAATCATTATTTTCATGTGTGTGTGTATAGAAAATTTTAAAGTCGTGTAATTCAGTTAATATTGCTTGCCGCCGCCTAATTCTTTCAGATTCGGATTCCCCGGCCCATAGTTAGTATAAAAATAACTATTAGTTTGATTTTGTAGGAATCAGAATGCTTCCAAAATGGCTATTTTCCTGTATGTGTATAAAAATTTTTAAAGTCGTGTAACTCAGTTAATATTGCTTGCCGACAACTAATTCTTTCAGATTCGGATTCCCCGACCCAAAATTAGTATAAAAATATCTAGTTTTATTTTTTAGGAATTTCCCCCATAAACCGAACTTTAGCCGTAAAAACTGATCAATTAAGCGCCAAGGGAAATATTCTTTAATTAGTGAATATAAGTTTCACATAGTCAATTGTAAGAATAACTTACATACAAGGCGAAGCGCAGCGGTAATTCCAAAGCATTGAACAAACGTCACTAGAAAAAAAAATGCTTGAACTTTAAGATATTTGTGATAAAATTGTTTTGGTTATTGAAATAATTTCAAAATGAAAACATTTAACACAATACTTATTGTGTAGTTTATAAACAATAATATTACTTCGAAGGGCGGAACATCAATCACTGCGTGTGAAGGTTTCAGGGTTAGTAAGCAAAATGGACGCCGAAAATGGACATTTGACATAACCAAAGACAACGATGGACAGACGAAATAGAAGAAAATAAGAAGAAGAAGAAAATAATTTGGAAAGTAAGCACCGGTCATTTACAGTGGGATTATTGCAACACCAATCGGGATATGCTAAACCTGAAGGAAATGGGAAACAAAAGTTGCGAGTCTGAAGTAACATTTTTTTGTTAATAATAATGAAACGTTTTCAGTCGTATTCCTTTCATAAATAGCAACTATCAGTTTTGACAACAATTATGCACGATACTTCAAACGAATGTACTCCTGTAATAAACTATTAAATAAAAATGATTGCATTGTTTCCAATAATGCTTCATATTCTTCATCAGGGAGTTTGTTTCTGTTTCATAGAAACGGTTTGTAATGTTGAACGCAAAGTAGACATTGATTTCTTTTGAGATTCTAACGTAAACAATCAAGGGCGTAGCTATGATTTTGTTAAGGGGTGGGCAGGTGTAGACAAACCAAGAATATTTTTTTTTATTAGTTTTTATATACATATACATGTAATATAATCATGAGTAATTACATTTTCAGGTTACAAACGGATTAAACTCAAATCATTAAATACTAACATGCAACATTGATTATAAACAGTATAAACATATATATGTATATAATATATAACCTTTACGATAGTGTAACTACTCGTGTGTAAAGGGAAGAGAAAAATATAAATATATATATTTTTTAAATTAAAAAAATTAAAATTAAAAATTATAACACATACATTATATTTACGTACTTACATAAATCGAATGTGTAAAAAAAATAAAATAATATTAAAAAAAAATAATAATTTAAAATAAATTTTTGAATAAGTATTGTTAATTAAAGGTTAATGCGGTTCTAAGTGGCTAAATTATTTAAGATATTATTGTTTAATTTATTTTTGAATTTATTGTAGTCAGGTTCTAATCTCAGCTCTATTGCTAGTTATCTATATACTATCTATATATATCTATATATATATATATATATCTATATATATATATATATCTATCTATATCTATATATATCTAGTTAGCTATATCTAAGGTAAATGCTGCATAAGCAACGGGACAGGTTACGTTAAAAATGAAAAACAAAATATCTGTCAGTTAATTTATTTTATAAAAAAAGTTATCGACGAGGTTCTTTACAAAACCGTTTTAACACCTCAGATTCAATTGTATCCTTAGTTTTTTGGGTAAATTTTCGGGATTGGTGGCCAAGGCTATTACGAATAATTTTTTAGAAAAAAACTTTAGATTAGCCTTAATCACTATAAAAGGAAACTTATTGCATCACGGCTGGCGGAAAATAATGCATTTTAATTTTCAATGTCGTTAACTAAAATTACTTCGCGAACCGAAACTATTTACGCCCGCCCGCCATTTTGTCGCTGTCAAAATACGTTTTTGAATGGTTTTTTTGGCTACGCAGGGTTTGTGTAGCGGGCTTGTGTATGTTATCTTTACTTTAAAAAACAGCCTACGTTTTTGAATGGTTTGTTTGGCTACGCAGGGTTTGTGTAGCGGGCTTGTGTATGTGACAAATGGCGGGCGGCAGCGTCGTAGTTCGGAAGTGAAATTTTATTTATTAAAATGCATTATTTTCCGCCAGCCGTGATGCAATAAGTTTCCTTTTATAGTGATTAAGGCAAATCTAAAGTTTTTTTCTAAAAATTATTCGTAATAGCCTTGGCCACCAATCCCGAAAAATTACCATATTTTGTAACATGGTTCGTTGAACACTGAGCATACATAGCCGTTCAAACGGTTTTCAGTCATCGTTGATCTCAGCCATGTTTTAACACGAAGCAGTGTAGAAAAGGACCTCTCTATGTTATTTGTAGTGCAAGCTTGTGCCAAGGAAATTAGTATTGTTTTATTTTTGTTGCGGGAAAGCAAATGTTCGCCTCCTTTAACACTTCAGTAAAATCTAGTTTTTCGAGATCTTCTCTGGTCATACCCTTGTTCTGCCATTTTTTATTCCATAGTTCGGCTTCTTGATTAAAATTAAGTAAATCGTAGTATAGGCATTTTTTTTCATTGAAATCAATAATCTACTTATTCAACATTGTACTGGGATGTAGCGACATTAATCCGAAAGCAGGCAAATTTTGGTCACCAAAACGCTGCTCCAATGCAGATATTAGGGAGTCTAAATTAGTAAAGGTGTGAGTCCACAGCTTTAATTTTTAATGCATGCAGTACACGAAAATGGTTTAACACCGATCTTTCTTTAGCACACATTCTTCAACTTTCAAATCTTGCACCTGGAACTCAAAAATGGTTTCCTTGGAATTTCATTTGTAACTCTGTTCATCTGCGGACCCATTTCGAAGGAAACCATTACCGAGTTCTTATTGCAAGATATTCTCCGAGTTGCAAGTTATGAAATTTCAGACTAAGTGCTGCAAATATCGGAGGAAAACTATTTTCATGCAACGGTGTAGTTTTAATTAAAACGAGTTACCGAATACAGATTCAATCTTAAAACCAGTGTTGAGATGTGCTTAAAATTTGAGTTGCACACCGTACGCTCCAAACTTCGAAAGAAAACCATTTGCTTGTTCCGTGTGTAACTTTTATTCGAGCTTTTGGATCTCACACAGACTGACTCTTAACTTAAATCTGGAAAAATGTGAGATCAGTATAGGCCGGGTCAACGAATGAATACACCGTCAAGACGCCGTACTCACGTAACGTCGCCAATCAAAAAACTTTTGAATTTTTAAAATTAGGACTAAGACAAAAATCTGATTTAAAGATTACTAGTTTATCGATTATACTTATACATATAATTAAATTATTAAAAATATACAGTATCTTTATTTTTAGTAACTCAAACTAGATTTTGGATAATACCTAAGCTAATATTGGATAAAATAATTAAGGTATTATGGTTTAAAGCGCTAGTAATGCGAAGGAGACCTCTTATCCAAAGAATCGACAACTGATCGAAATCTGAGGGTGCTCTTACATTTGGTAGGCGAATTACCTTAGCTTGCGAAACTACCCTATTGTATAATCGTTTGGTGTAAATACTATCGGCAGTTGACTTGGTAATCGGTGTAAATAGCGCTGCGTCAACGAATTCAAAACGCATATTTCGAATTCATAAAAAACTTTTTCCGAAAATCTCCAAATTACTTATTATTCCTTGAATTTATTCATGTACACAAAACAATATATTACAGAAAAAAACTTACAGATGATTGATCATTTTTCTACCATCAGTTATCGATCGATTCTGGTATAATTGCATTCAAGTTTTGTGTCTTTAGAAAAGTGAACAATCAAATCCACTTACATTGTTTTTTTTAAATGATCTTTCAGCACTATTAAAAACGCTAATAGAATAATAACTTTTTCACTAATTCAAGTCAGTCAGTAGATAACAATACACTCCACGAATTTACGTTTACCATTAAAATAACATTACAAAAAATATAACGACACAAGGAATAATAAGTAATTTGGAGATTTTCAGAAAACGTTTTTTATGAATTCGAAATATGCGTTTTGAAATCATGTACAGTGCAAACCTGCCATAGTGCTAAATAATTGTCAGTGTTCAAGCGTAAACTATTTTTTGTGGCAATTTTGCACTTTCGTAAGTTTTATCTCCACGTCCGAGTGTCACCCCCCCCCTCGGGTGGCACCCGGGGCGGTCCGCCCCCACCGCCCCCCCTCGCTACGCTACTGTATAAATTATTGCTTATTAATTAATTGTGGTATAAATCAAATAAAATGTTTTTGCTCTCTCTGGGATTCGAACCCGTGATCTTTGGATTGCCAGTTGGGAGCCTTACCCCTGACCATGGAAACTATGTGAAATTAATTTAATAAAAAAAAAAAAATATATATATATATATGTACGAAGATGAAAGAAAATTTTGCAATAATTTTCTTTCCCGGGGGGGGGGGGGGGGGGGGGAGATGCAAGGAAATATATTCCCTTTAAATTTAAATCCTGTAGTGTCAGTTAGAATGCAATCATCAGTTGTCACTTGTTTTGTTTTTCTATTATTTGATTGTAAAATATGAGTTTTTGTTAGAAGAAACCATTAAAAATATGATATAAATAAACATTGTCGTTTGTTTGTTAAAAAAACTTTGCAACACAAGTGTTTTATTTATAAATTAATAGAATGGAATTAAATCTCTCAACTTATTATATATACATAATATATATGCATAATTGGTTTTCAAAATTTTTCTCTTTCAGAAGTTCTGCAAAAATCTGGAGTGGATAGAGATGGAGAGGGGGACCAAGTCTCTCTGGGTCCAGAGACTCCTGGTGGTCTATCTTGTCCAGTGTGCCGCCAGTCTTTCTTGACCCAGAAAGATCTTACTCAACATCTGCACCAGCATGTTGGACAGACCAACTGTTGCTCTGATTGTGGACAAAACTTCAAGCAAGTACACTATTATTTTCAGGAAAAGGTAATTTAAAGGAATGAATGAAGGAAGGAAAATGTAGAATTGTATAAATCCATCCCTCCCATTGCGGTGTTAGGCGATGGCTTGGGAGAGCCCGACTGGAGAGGTCAAAGGATCTCCCTCAACCGGTATCTCCCTTTTCCGGCTCGTCACGCGGCTGGTGGGCAGATACATCGGCCGCTAAGACCTAGACACCTCGCTAAATCATTGTCCGTAACTTGTCACTTGATGTGACCTATGGTAGAGGTGTTGGTTATCCAATGAATGCTTCCTGGGGCATCGGTACTCATACCAGTCTCACAAATACTTTCACCATTTTTAAACATTAAATGGTAATGTGGACCTCACTGGGTACTTTGTCCGTTTGCGACACCACCAACTGTAAATTTAACAATGTCAAGCTGAAAGTACCCTACCCTGAGCGGCCCGTGCACGATATATTAGCCCTTAGTCTAAAAAGATTGATTTGACTATTGATTGATTGATTGTGAAGATTGGTGACTAAAGATTTCTGTGATAACTGTTCTGGATGTGTAAAATATGAGTTATATTTTGTATATCTATATATATAAAAATTTTGGTTCCGTATGTTTGCGTTCGCTAATCTCGGAAAGTAATCGATGGATTGACTCAAAAATTTTACAGAACATTACATTTTAGCAGAAGAGCATTATTTATACATACTTTTTATTTGGAAGTTACAAAGGAAAAGAATAATTTTATGCGTTTTAAATTGACTCATAATTTATCATAGTAAACAACAGAATGACAGTTCTAGACAGAATGACATTTTGCATTTGCATGATTGTTAAATAAAATTCTATTTTTGAAAATCTTTAAGTTGATAAATTTATTTAAGGTACGTACTTCCCTAATAGTTTGAATCGAATCAAGAATTTTAGATATTTTAAATAGGTACCTATGTTAGAAACCAAATTTAATATACATGAAAAATTGAAATTTGAATAAAATTGTAAAAGGTGGCACGCGGGCTGTTTAAAAACTGAATGTACTGGGATTGAATATAAATATGGAACGCGGGAGGAGGGTTGGCGGGACGAGGGAGCGGTAAAGGGAAGAGGGAAGGCGGGGAAGGTGGAAGGCGGGGAAGGTGGAAGGCGAAGGCGAGAGGGGGGAGGGGAACCTGGGAAGGGGAGGGGAACCTGGGAGGGCGGAGAAGAACTCGTGAGAAGGGTTTGCGGGACGGAGGAAGGGGGGTGGGGAGTGGAGTGGGGAGAGAGAAGGTGGAGGTGACGGAGTGGGAACGCGAGAGGGGAAGAGGATGCAGGAGAAGAAGGGGAGGCGGAAGGGGAACGGGTCGAATGGGAAAGGACACTCAGGGAGAAACAATTTCTTTATTAAATGGCATAGCAACGCATTTCGAGAGACTGAAGAGAAAAGTGTGGCACTATAGTTCAGCAGATTGGTTCGGTCTGCGGGCATATTTTAATGCTTTTCCGTGGTCAGCTGTCTGTTTTCGGCAGAGGCGTAGCGTGGGGGGGGCGGGGGGGGGGGGGAGGCGGCCCGCCCCGGGCGGCACTTTTAAGGGGGGCGGCAAATTTTCACAATAAATAATAATATTATCTTGGAAAAATTTAAACCATTTCAAATCATTATTTTAAAATGTTCTACAATACTTTCGTTTACGAATCCAACTATTTTTATTATAATTTATTAAAAATATCCATAATTATATTTTTTTAAGCTGCAAATTTCGCAATTCGTTGGAAAACCGTACGCATATTATGAGAGTAATATTCATTAAAGCTGATAACTCGCAAACAGATTCACTCTTAATTAAAACCAGAATTGTGTTCAGAATGTATTAACGAATTAATTTCATTTGTGTATTCATTTGCTGATAGATTTCGAAAGGGACCATTATTTTATTCGAAGTGCAGTTATAAAATTCTAGTTGCAGATTATGTATGTGCTGCCAGAATCAAAGAGAAACCATTTTCATATTCTGAGTGTAGGTTTAATCGCCAAATACAGATTTAATTTAACCCGTCTAATCACAGGAGACACAAATTGTCCCACACATTTAATTTTAAAATAAAATTGTGAAATTATGTCCCACACATTTAATTAAAATAAATTTGTGATTGCGATAAATAGTTAAGATACAGTTTTATTACAATTTTTTTAAAGAAAAGGAATCTGTATTTAAAATTTTCAGTTTATTCTATTTTAGGTAGGTACTTTAATTCGAATATTCGCAGGCGTGTATTTTTGAGACAATCCACATTTTCAATATCAAAATTTTAATATTTAGAAACAATAATGTAATAAGCACATTAGGAAAAATTACTATATCTAGATTTAAGAACAATTTTGTTTTTTGCAAAAGGATAAAAAAAAACAATAAAAAGGAACATTTAAAATGCATGGGAAGAACCGAAAATTTTGTGCGCAAACATTGACAGGCAAAAGTTTATAGATATTTTTTCTTATTATTCGAAGGGTTAAACCAGTTTTCAGAATGTAAAATTCCATGGATTCGTCTGCTGACACAATTCAAAGGAAAATATTTTATCTTATTCGAAGTTCAGATATAAAATTCTAGTTGCAGACTCTGTATCCTGTATCTGCTGCCAGAATCAGAGAAAAACCATTATCATGTTCTGAGTGTACTTTTAATTCGCCGCATACAGACTTAATTTTAACCCAATTTGTGTTTAGAATGTAAATTTCCAGTAGTGGATTCATCTGTATGTTGACACATTTCAAAGGAAAACATCCTCTTATTTGAAGTTCAGTGGAGGTAATCCACCTCTTTCCCGCCTTGGTATAAGTAACTGATGGTTACTTCTTCAAGGCTCTCGCAAGATTCTAATTTTTTTTTGTAAACGAAGCTACATTTATTTATTTTGAACGAATCTAGACCTCCAGTGTCCATGCATACGTTGTTAGTAAGCAGTATGCAAGTGCTTAACAGGAAAAACAAAATGCAAAAAATAGGTTAGTAAGACAAAGATAAATTAAACAGGGCAAAAGAAAAACTCATTCATGAGGCTCCATGAGGCGGCATTGCATCTGTAAAAACCCGCAAGCACCTGCATAAAATAGAGAACATAAGTAATACAATAAATCTCAAATCAATTGGCAAGTACCAACAAAAAATGTGAATGGCTTTCGGTCTGATCATAAACTACACTTAGCTTCCGTGTCCCTTAGCCAACCACTCAGAGAAGCCTCAAAGAATGTTAACTGAATATTTGGGGTAAAATACCCGAAGACTAAAAGAAAATTCAGCGTTGGGTAGTCAGAGGCAGGACAAAGGATAGTCAAGGTCGTCTGATCAAGCCTCAACCCTTCACATGTCATTGGGGGAGGGGCAGATAGATTTGAGAAGGATCTGCAAAATTAGTAATGTAACTAGAGATGAAGCAGGGACGAGGTCCAGCACACCCCCGTATGGGGATAGCGAAAAAAAAATTAGAGTTCAGTTCATCCAGTAAAACATTGAAACAGTTAAAGACAAACAAAACAAAACAAGGAACATGGCATAAATTAACAGGTAGTATAGTAATTATTAACAAAATAAATCGCAAGGCAATTATATACATATTTTTAAAACATAGTGAATAAAATAATATAACGCAAATGTAAAATATAACACACAAATCATAACATATAATAAAATAAATTTTAAGAAAATAAAATAAATAACATATTACAGAAACACAAAACACATAAATCATAACAAATAAATCCAAGCGGTAAATGTAAAGGAATCATGAAGAGTGTCCGTGAATTCAGAAGCAAAATACACCTGGTACCTAAGTTGTTATACAGCTACTCAGCGACTCTAAGAACAGGCCATCTCTCAACCCAAACTTTCGTGAATTTCCTCAGGCACTCAAAGTACACCTTATTCGAGACGAGATCTGTATTCCAAGCAGGTCTCGTAATAACTTGTAAACCATCAATCATTTCGTCTCGAGCATCCGTCAAAATCTCACAGTGCCACAAAATGTGCTCGGCTGTTTGGTCAGTATCACCACAAGCGCAATTGGGATGGGATGATAGAGCCAGTCTGTGAAGTCTACCTCTAAACTCCCCATGCCCAGAAAGCAATTGGGTGATATGGTGGTCCATTAAAAAATATGCCCCTTCCATTCTGATTTTAACTGATGGAAAGAAGGAGAAGGTCCATCTTCCCATATTCGATCTATCCCATCTCATCTGCCATTCACTCAGTGTTTTTGTTCTCATCATCTTTAGAAGTTCAGGGAGAGGCACTGCTCCACCAGGTATTAATTCAATACCAAGGTGGTTTACAGGTCTTCCTCTTTTCAGACACTTCTTTGTCAAAACTTCCCTAATTTCTAAATCAATTGGCAAAATGCCGGCCAAAATTGGCAAAGCATCCGATGAAACTGTTCTGTAGGCTCCTGAAAGCGCCAGTAAGGGGATTCTTCTTCTTTACTGTCCCCAGAGACCAAATACAATTTGTCATCTGCGTAATCAATCGCAATAGTGCCTTCAGGTAAGGGTAACCTGGAGGAGTCATCGAATAAAATATTCCAGAAATCCGGTGCAAGGGGAGAACCTTGGGGACAACCCATGT
The DNA here is from genome assembly GCA_917880885.1 of Limnephilus marmoratus. Taxonomy (NCBI): domain Eukaryota; kingdom Metazoa; phylum Arthropoda; class Insecta; order Trichoptera; family Limnephilidae; genus Limnephilus; species Limnephilus marmoratus. The sequence goes on from OU862907.1 coordinate 36,906,309, forward strand.
CCACATCTCTTTCAATGATGCAATCACCAAAAGAAATTATAATTTTTCTATCTTTAAAATAATCGCAAGATATTTTAAAAAGTTGTCTTGGACAATTACGATTTTTTAATTTAGTCAAAATCATCTCCCACCATGCATTATCGAAGGCACCAGTTATATCTAAGAAGATACCGATTACGTACCTCTTTGTGCAGACCTTCACCCAGTCAAGCGCAGTCATAATCCAACTGGAATTTTACATTCTGTACTGGTTTAAATTAAATCTGTACCTGGCGAATTTAAACTACACTCAGAACATAAAAATGGTTTTTATTTGATTCTAGTGGCACTTGGCACTACATTCTGAACACAAAACTGGTTTTAATTAAATCTGTATGCGGTGAATTAAAACTACATTCAAAACATGAAAATGTTTTTGTCTTTAATTCTGCCGGCACTTACATTCTGAACAAAAAACTGGTTTTAATTAAATCTGTATGTGGTGAATTAAAATTCATCAATCCATCGGGGTGGAGGAAAATTTCGCCACCTCCTAATTTAAGTACTTCGAGCGGCGGGGGGGTGTGTAATTAATTTTTTTATAACGACTTATTTATATAAGAGCCGGATTGTTTTAAAGTTGATTAATTGATGCTCCAAATTTGGTTAATTGATACTGCGTTAGAGCCCCCAAATAATAGTTACACACGCAACAATCAATTTCTCAGAATTTTACAGCATTACGTAACTCAAATGTAACGCTTCACTCGATGCGCAATGAATCTGCTACTCATTGTTTAATTTATCAGTGTATTCTGAACACAAAATGAGTTTGTATGCGGTGTATTAAAACTTCACTATGAACATGAAAATGATTTCTCTTTGATTCTGGCATTAAATAAATAGTCTGCAACTAGAATTTTATAACTGCACATCGAATAACAGATTGTTTTCCTTCGAAATGTGTCAGCAGATGAATCCAACTGGAATTCTACATTCTGTACTGGTTTATATTAAATCTGTAACTGGCGATTAAAACTACATTCAGAACATGAAAATGGTTTTTCTTTGATTCACGCAGCACACACATAGTCTGCAAATAGAATAATATAACTGAACTTTAAATAAGAGGATATTTTCCTTCGAAATGTATCAACAGATGAATCCACAACTGGAAATTTACATTCTCAAAACAAAATTGGTTTCAATCAAGTCTGTATGCGGCGAATTAAAAGTACACTCAGAACATGAAAATGGTTTTTCTTTGATTCTGGCAGCACATACAGAGTTTGCAACTAGAATTTTATAACTGAACTTCGAATAAGATAATGTTTTCCTTTGAATTATGCCAGCAGATGAATCCACAAATGGAATTTTACATTCTGAAAACTGTTTTAATCCTTCGAATAATAGAAAAAAATATCTATAAACTTTTGCCTGTCAATGTTTGCGCACAAATATCCTGGTTCTTCCCATGCATTTTAAATGTTCCTTTTTATTGGTTTTTTTATCCTTTTGCAAAAAACAAAATTGTTCTAAAATCTAGATAAAGTAATTGTTCCGACGTGCTTATTAGAACATTATTGTTTCTAAATATTAAAATTTTGATATTGGAAATGTGAATTGGCTCAAAAATACACGCCTGCGCAAATTCGAATTAAAAGACCTAAAATAGAATGAACTTAAAATTTTAAATACAGATTCCTTTTTCTTAAAAAAATGTAATAAAGCTGTATCAACTTTTTATCGCAATCAAAAATTTATTTTAAAATTAAATGTGTGGGATATAGTTTCACAATTATATTTTAAAATTAAATGTGTGTGACAATTTGCGTTTCTTATGATTAGACGGATTAAATTAAATCTGTATTTGGCGAATTAAAACTACACTCAGAAGATGAAAATGGTATCTTTTTGATTCTGGCAGCCCATAATACATAGTCTGCAACTAGAATTTTATAACTGCACTACGAATACAATAATGGCCTGTTTCGAAACATATCAGCAGATGAATAAACAACTGAAATTCATTCGTTAATACATTCTGAACACAATTCTGGTTTTAATTATGAATGAATCTGTTTGCGAGTTATCAGCTTTTTTAGTATTACTCTCATAATATGCATACGGTTTTTCTACGAATTGCGAAATTTGCAGCTTAAAAAAATATTATTATTGATATTTTTAATTAAAAAAAAAATAATTGGATTCGTAAACGAAAGTATCGTAGAACATTTTCAAATAATGATTTCAAATGGTTTAAATTTTTCCTAGATAATAGTATTATTTATTGTGAAAATTTGCCGCCCCCCTTAAAAGTGCCGCCCGGGGCGGGCCGCCCCCCCCCCCGCCCCCCCAAGCTACGCCACTGCCTCGATGACCAAGGTGCTGTCCCGACGTCAGTTCCTCACTGCGGTTTTCGTATGAAAAAGCTGAGGATCCGGCATCGGGAAGTACTCCATGTTTTACGAGGGCTTGATGTTAATAAAGCTAGTGGGCCTGACGGAATACCTGCCCTGGTACTGCAAAGGTGCGCTGCAGAAATAGCTCCAATTTTGACGAAGCTTTTTAAACTGTCCCTGAAGACTGGGTCTGTGCCCTCTGGTTGGAAAAAAGCGGTAATCCATCCTATTCCAAAGAAGGGGGACCGCTCCAATCCGGCCAACTACCGCCCCATAGCGATCACATCAGTTCTGTCTAAGGTGATGGAACGTGTGATCAACGACAAACTGCTCACATACCTCGAGAAGAACAAAATCATTAACGACCGTCAATACGGATTTCGGCGGAACCGCTCGTGCGGTGATCTTCTCGCGTATGTGACGCATGTTTGGGGGCGATGCCTGGAACGTTTCGGTGAGACCCAAACGGTTGCACTGGACATCTCCAAGGCCTTTGACCGGATTTTGCACCGAGGACTTGTCAACAAACTGCATTCTTACGGACTTCCCGCATCCTTGTGTACGTGGATTGCCGCCTTCTTGAGGGAGAGGTCAATTCAGACGGTATTCGATGGTTTCACCTCTTTCTCACACTCAATAAATGCTGGCGTCCCACAAGGATCGGTTCTGTCTCCGACTTTGTTTTTGTTGCACATCAACGACCTTTTGTCATGTGCACCAATTTATTGTTACGCGGATGACAGTACAGTTCATGATAGCTTTTTGTTTAACAAGCCCCCAAAGGGCTAACAAACTCCAACAGCTCGTAAGGCTTTGAAGCAAAGAATGGACGGTTACCTCGAGAGTGTTTTCTCTTAGGGTAAAAAAAATCTCGTTGAATTTAATGTTTCAAAGACCCAATCTTGTCTGATTACGTCTAAAAGGGATCGAAATGAAAATCTTGTCTCTTTCAACGGAAGAAATCTTCCGAACAGGTCCTCCATTGATATGCTTGGTGTAACCCTAAGTGACCAGCTGAGGTATGGGGGCTCCATCGAAGCCAGAGTAAAGTTGGCCTCCCAAAAACTGGGCGTACTGTACAGGGCCCGCAGATACTTTAATAGTACACAACTGCTAACCCTGTACAAATCGCAAGTGCGCCCCACGGTCGAATTTGGCAGCCACCTCTGGTCTGGAGCTCCAAAATACCTGAAAAATCTCGACTCTGTGCAAAAACAGGCGGTCCGTTTGATAGATTCTCCCATCTTAACAGACGGATTGCAATCTTTAGAGCACAGGCGTCGGGTGGGAATGCTATCCTTGTTCTACCGGTATTACAACGGAAGATGCTCCGAGGAACTAGCATCATTAATCCCTTCGGCACCGGTGCATAGTCGGGAAACACGCCAAACGCGTGCCCAACATTTGTACACAGTTGACATTTGTCACATGAGAACGGGTCGTTTCTTCGACTCGTTCTTGTGTTCAACAGCTCGCCTGTGGAATGATTTGCCGGCCTCTGTGTTTCCTCTTTCCTACAACACGGGTCTCTTCAAGACCAATGTTCATTTCTTCCTCTCCTCAAAAAAACCCTCCACACAGCATCCCAGATGACACAGGCCCTGACGGAAACTATTTTCCTCAGGGCCTCCTGTGTGGAGTTAATATTAAAAAAAAAAAAAAAATGAAATAACGTGATATTGTAAAAGCCTTTAAGGTCTGAATAAATAAATAATTTTTAAAAAATTATACTACAGCATAGTCACAGCAGATATTCAATTAAGCAATGTGTCTTCTTGGAAAATGCACAGTTGCTAGACAATTTTTGTTAACTCCTCTAATAATTAAAATCAGACAAAGCCACAGCAAAGCGTGGTCGGGTTCAGCTAGTAGTTTAAATATAAGACAAACCTTCTGCTGTGACAAATGTGGGGAAAAGTTTCTAAGGAAAAATCTACTGATCTCCCATATACGGTAAGACTATTTTTTTATAAAGATTTTTTCATATAGACATTTTTCTTTCAATTAGAAGCGAAGGCGGTTTATGGGTACCGCCGCCCCGGGAATCATTTACTTGATAGGTCGCCCAAAGTGGGTCGCTCTTTTGGTGACCTAGCAAGGGGGTTTGTTTGGAATTGAGCGGCGGATGCGTCTATCAGCTGTGTGGCAGGCCGGATCGGGAGAGACTGGTTGAGGGAGTTGACCTCTCGATTAGGACTCTCTTGAAACATCACCTTGCACCGCAGTGGTTAGATAGATTCTCCGCAGATAGATTCATACGTCACTTCCGAACACACTGTCCCCCAGATTCTTACCCACCCTTCTACCCCTTTCCTTCCCAGAACTTCCTCTTCTTCTTTTCCTGAAAAAGTTCTCCACACAGCATTCCCAAAGATGAGGATAGACCTTGAGAGGAATTATTTTCGTCAGGGCCTCCTCCGTGGAAATAATGTAAAAAAACATGTTGTGGTTGTCGGAACTTCTTAATGTATATGACTTTAGTGCCAGTAGCTCATAAAGTTTATAATATAGTTCTCCAATGGATGTCTCTATTATATAGGTTTGCCCCTCCAGTTGAGAGGCGAGGCGGGCTTACAGTTTCCACCAATAGAGTATTTGAGATCATGAGAGAATGGACATTACATAATCGTTCCCAATTATAAAAGTTTCTGGATTAGTTCTTTTCCTTTTTCTACAATTAAAATTTCAATTCCTGTTATATGTAGACACGTTTGGACATACCCCCACTTTCTTCTGTTGAAAATTAACCCTACTTCCCACATTTAGAAATATATCTCAATGTTAACAGTAAACCGTTCCAAAGTTTCCCAACCTATTCTTTTAAAAACGTCCTATTTCTGTTCCGTTCGTTAATCACTAACCAGAGTGTAATTCTTAAAATTCAGTCAAAATCACGCAGTCCTTTGACCTTCCAATCGGCAGAGTACACAGAACCCATGTCCAAGGAAATTTCAAGCACTGTAAGAGATGGGATCATTTTTGTTATTTTTTTTAAAGTTAACTCCACACAGGAGGCCCTGAGAAAAAAATTCCCTTGTGGGTCTATTTAGAGAAATAAAGGAGTGGATGTTCTGGGCAGGAAAACGGTACGAGGGTGGGCAGGAATCTGGAGATCAACGTGTCCAGGGGTGACAGAAGTATGAATCCATCCTTCCCACTGCGGTGCAAGGCAATGGTTCGAGAGAGTCCTTCTGCAGAGGTCGAGGTGAAGTCTCCCTCAATGAGTGTATCTTGATCTGGCTCGCATGAAAAAAGTGGACATACAGATTCGCCGCCATGACCTAGACAAACCTCAACGCAATATGAAACCGGGAAACCCCGCTAAGTCGTCAAACGTAGCGAATCACTTGGTGTGACCCTATGGAAGAGGTAATCCGAGAGATGGTTTCCGGTGCGGTGGTACTCGTACCCGCCTCCAAAATTGTAAATATGTAGTTTAACAGATTTTTAAAGGAAATATTAAATAAGAATGTGGCCCTGTCTTGGAATGTCATTAGGGAAATGTTTTTAGAACCTTATGCAATGAATTATTATGCTAAAGCTATATCTGAACGTTTAGGTATGTTCTAAATGGTAGGTTCAGGTCCTATATAAATATTTTCCATTTAAATATTTTACCAAAATACTTGACATAAGATTAAACCTCAAAATCAGACATTGGTAAATAGATAAAGAAACATTGTCTTTACAAACTTTGATACCATATCTCAGAACAAGGTAGGCTGAAGTTAGAACCCTGACCAACCAAAGTGACGTACTGGTGGACATCGGTCGTCCAGTTGATTAGTAGGCTGAAGTTAGAACCCTGACCAACCAAAGTGACGTACTGGTGGACATCGGTCGTCCAGTTGATTAGTAGACTGAAGTTAGAACCCTGACCAACCAAAGTGACGTACTGGTGGACATCGGTCGTCCAGTTGATTAGTAGGCTGAAGTTAGAACCCTGACCAACCAAAGTGACTTACTGGTGGACATCGGTCGTCCAGTTGATTAGTCAGACATCTCCAAATAGCAAACTTTCTGATAATGAGAAAAGCAGTATTCGGATGCTCACCATAAATCAAATAGTTTTTACACATGTCTGTGTTTTACATACTAACTATGCTATAAAATAACACCGGGAGCATATGTTAATGAGTATTTTGAATATTGTACAAGATAGAAGGCATACTTTTACATAGATTGTTCGAGATGTCGGACAAATCAGCTGGACCATCGACATGTATTATTATTATTGTTGTTGTTTTTAATCATTTATCAGTCGGTGTGCAGTGGGGGCGCTCCACTCGCCACCCCCCCCGCCCCCCCCCCCTCCCGGTCCCCTAATGCGTGGAGTGTGACCGCCACTACAAGTCGGCCTACATCCTGCGGCAGCACTTCCGCCGCACCACTTCACACCCTCACCAGAATATCTACAGGCGCGTGACAGACAATACATCCAACATGGCATCACACTTTATTTTCTTGATATATTATGAAATTGCAGGTTTCAGGAGTTTAAAAATAGCAGAGTGATCTTGGCTTTGGTCAACACCCTCTTAATGCTTCGATAATAGTTTTGAATTTTCTCCTTTTTACATTGACATTGGCAGCTTTGAAATACAATTTGATGGATTTAATAATCAAGGAAATATCGAATTCTAAATTTAAACATCTTTGTGCTGTGTGAGAAGAAGAAATGTGAGCTGAGTTCACAACACAAGTGGTCTGCTTTGAAAGGTTTGGAGAATGAAAACATGGTCATCTTCAACGCCTGAAATAGTGTTCTGACTCTTATGGTCAGCTGAAAAATCTCGCGATTGCTGTTCTTTCCCTTTCTACATATTAGCGCCGTTTACACGCACACTTCGGAGCGACCAAGTCCCGCGCCACTTCAGGCCGCCGCGCAGAAAAGTCTCACAGTGAACTGCGCTGTAAACCTATCGGTCTTTACTTTTCTGCGCGGCGGCCTGAAGTGGCGCGGGACTTGGTCGCTCCGAAGTGTGCGTGTAAACGGCGCTATTCATGCGATCATAATTAATGGTTCTACATATTCATGCGAACAATATTTTCAAGCATGAACTTTATCAAGAGTAAACTGAGAAGTACCTAGTCTTTAGTAATTTTTTTTTTTATTTTTTTATTAGCGTTATAAACAATCTTTATAAATTCATTAATGATTGTGTGTGTCAATGACCAACAAAATAACGACAAATTGAAATTTAAAACCATAATACAAAATTACACAACAATAGCTATAATAGATATACCTAAACAATTCTGATAAAGTGCATCTTCTTCCTTAAATCTGCAAAATGTGTTAAATGAAATTTTTCGAGGGTTTACATTTAAATATTAATGGATATCAATATTTTTTTCTGGAAGTGATTTTATTTAAATTCGAACTGCTAAAAGTTGGAGAAAAATGTGGCGAACTAAAAATAAGAAAGAAAAGAGAAACACAGATATCAATGATATCTTAACTTGGTAAACTTTGGGGATCGTTGGAAACGGTTAATACGCACTTTTTTTTTTAAATATCTTTTGATTCACCTTAATTACATCAAAAGACAACTATTTGCATTGGGGGAAGTGGAAAATATTTCATTCTAAATTTCGATTACGTAAAATTAAAATTAGCTTTCATTCTGTGAAACGAGACCGTCCATTTTCAAACATTATTTTCAAATGTCATTTTTTTGTGATGTTGGTATTCTTGTTACTGTACGAAAAGATGCTAGAGCAATTCGTAGCAGACTTCATTGGAATTCGGCTCGTAAAACCAACGGCTAGAGACAAAATCGCGCGGGAGTTTTTTAATGTTATAAAACTGAAATTCCGCCTAATTAGTAGGTACTTACCTAATACACATGTATTGCGTGCGTTGATTAAAATTTATTAGTTAAAATTTTTTTTGACTTTAAAATTTTATTTTTATCAGTCAACTATTTCTGCGATGTTAAGCGGCTACGTACGCTAATTTTATGTGATATGGTTTGTGATACAAAAGAAAGTGCCCCTTTATAACGCCCACTCGCGTCACGGCAAAAAAACATCCCAGTTTTCAAGTAGTTTAGCGGCTACGCTAGGTTTGTGTAACATGGTTTGTGATAGAAAAGAAAGTGCCCCCTTCGTAGCGCCTACTCGCGTCACGGCAAAAAAACATCCCAGTTTTCAAGTAGTTTAGCGGCTACGCTAGGTTTGTGTAACATGGTTTGTGATAGAAAAGAAAGTGCCCCCTTCGTAGCGCCTACTCGCGTCACGGCAAAAAACATCCCAGTTTTCAAGTAGTTTAGCGGCTACGCTAGGTTTGTGTAACATGGTTTGTGATAGAAAAGAAAGTGCCCCCTTCGTAGCGCCTACTCGCGTCACGGCAAAAAAACATCCCAGTTTTCAAGTAGTTTAGCGGCTCCGCTAGGTTTGTGTAACATGGTTTGTGATACAAAAGAAAGTGCCCCTTTATAACGCCTACTCGCGTCAAGGCAAGAAAAACATCCCAGTTTTCAAGTAGTTTAACGGCTACGCTAGGTTTGTGTAACACGGTTTTTGATACAAAAGTGAATGTATTATTTATAAAAAATAATTAGGTACCGAAATTAAAAACATGTTTTTTTCCGTCATTTTATTCCCAAAACTCCGATAATTTAGTACTTACCTTTCCAGATTTCGTGGTACCTTCAAAATCTTCTAGCCGTTCGTTATACATTCAAGTGTATCGGGGATACCAACATACCAAAGTGATAATAACCACAATGGCGTACAATCTCACAAGACGAAAGCTAATTTTAATTTTACGTAATCGAAATTTAAAATGAAATATTTTCCACTTCCCCCAATGCAAAAAGTTGTCTTTTAATGTAATTAAGGTGAATCAAAAGATATTTTTAAAAAAAAGTGCGTATTAACCGTTTCCAACGATCCCCAAAAATTAATCTTAACTTATTAGTTAAACATGTGTCTTTTAAGGGAGTGTTATTTTTTTTATGAATGCTGTCAATTTAGCAAGGTTCATATTAAACACCTCGATATTTGGGCATAATCTGTTAAATGTGCTACAGCTTGTTCTTATAAATACATTTTCATGATAATTTGGGATGCTCTTAGGGATATAATATGTATCCGGAGATCGGGTAACTCTGAATGGACGTCTGAAATATTTTGTAGTAAATTTGGGCTATCAATGATGATACAAATAATTTTATAGAGCATCAATAGGTCTCTGATATCTCGGCGTTGATCAAGAGATAAAAGGTTTACGGGGACGCATTTTTCATAAACTTTTTCTGAAGTTTTTATATATTTGCTTTATATGTAGAACAATTAGGGTTCCACACTGTAGAAGCATAATCCAGATGGCTTCTAACATAGGATATTTAGAGAGTCTTAAATGTTTGTGGCTTTTTGAAAACTGAACTTTCTCTAAGAATAAATCCCAACATTTTCAAAGCCTTCGACGTGATATGCTCGACTGATGAGAACCTGGAATCGTGCTTAAAATTAAGAATAACGACAAACAAACCTGACTTACTCAAACTTTCCAAGGAAATGCAATGACATTATTCGCATTAAGTGTTTGTCAGTCATTGTCATGATTTAAATTTATGGATTCCCTCATTATATATTACAATTTATCAATGAATAACATTTTTATGTATGAAAACAAGTTTATTCAGCGTACACGTAATTTTACGAAGTGCTAAAAATATAATATTTTTTTGCTAAATCAATAAACAGATTTGGCTCTCAATTTTTTTTGTATCTTTGTAATGTACGCATTTGGCTCTTTAAGGCTAATAAGTTTGCCGACCCCTGGGTTAGACGTGATGTTACAGCGGGGAGTCTCTGATATTCAAAGCTAATATCATTAAAAATGGTTATAATGACGGAACTGCATCGTTAAATCTCTTACTCTCTCACAGTCTTTAGTCGGTCTTTGTTGAAGAGTATACTTCCAGATCTATGGAAACAGAGTTGAATAACACTGATCTATAAACATGGGATAAAAGCGAAGTAATCAATAAAATTATGCTTCGATTTGTTTAAAGCGATAATTTTTTCCCGGTGCCATTTTAAACTTGTTGCATGTACTCATTGAACTTGACGCATATTTAAAACAAACTTAACTCGTTGATCCCAATAATTATATCGGTCCTGATGATATTCCACCTTTATTCTTACGGCAGCGTGTCGCCGTTCACGCTTATCCCCTCTTACTCTCTCAGAGTCTTTAGCCGGTCTTTGTAGAACAGTATACTTCCAGATCTATGGAAAAATAGTTAAATAACACTTGTCTATAAAAATGCGATAAAAGCGATGTAACCAATTATGCTTCGATTTGTTTATTTTCCACAATTTCAAAACATTTTGACGAACTTATTTTGGATAAATAATTGGCACAATTAAATACAGGATGTGTCCTGAACAGTTTTGTCTTATATCCGGCAAATCAACACTTTGTAAATTAAATATAGTTATTAATTACTTCTTCTACTAGTGCAAAATTATTTTGTGGTAACATTTTAAATTCAAATTAATAAATAACGTTGTATTAACCACTTAACTATTTACAAAAACCGACATGTAGAAATTAAACTATTAATATTATTTTGTAAATATTGAGAGATTAGAAAGAGCGTTAATGTAAATTTAAATATTATTAATAATCAAAAATTGTTTTTAAATGACCCATTATTAAATCTATTCCCCTTTTAAATTTTTTAATTGTTCTATATTGCCCCTCGTCCCTTACACATTATTTTCTTTCAAATTTTATTATTGTTTATGTCTATTATTTTTCTCTATTACCTATTTATGTCTATTTTTAAGGCTTGCCGCACAAGCACGTTTTCCTTATTCGATTTCCGAATTCGTTTTCCGTATTCGGAGACCGGAATGCATGGAATCAGTAGAAAATACATTAACTGACGCACACGTTCGGTTTTTTTCCGAACGGAAAAAATTCCGTACGTACGTTCCGAATGCAAGCCGGCGCGTTCGGAGAAACCGAACGGAAAAAACCTAATGACGTCATGCGGAACGCAGCGCTTCCATACATTTTGTTTGGGCCGGCGCATACGTTCGGAAATTTCTATTCAGTATCGCATCGGCACCGCGTGCATCGGACGTATTCTTTGTATTTGTTACGCATAGAATCGCAACACGATAATGTGTGAGGCAGACACTTTCATTATTAATTCATTATTTTTCATCATTCCATTATTTTTTCTTCTTCATTATTAACAGAAATGCAATTGCTAATAAATCATCGACCTCCATCGTCGTGCGTTCACCACGCTATCACTATCTGTACTGACGTGTATACATTCCGAATGAAGAAAAACGAACGTTTGCGCTAGTCTCACGGAATTCCGAATCGGAATTCCGCATCAGGAAATCGAATAAGGAAAACGTCCATTTGCGCCCAGCCTAAAAATTAGTTCTGTCAAAACCCTGAGGAAGTCAGCTTTGCTGACGAAACATGTCAGTTTTTGTAAATAACTAAGTGGTTAATACAACGTTATTTATTAATTTGAATAGTTATTAATACAATCAATGCCCCTGAAATTAATGATTTAGGTGTAACTAATGACACTAAACTTAACTTCATACCACACCTTGAAAATATTTCAGCGTTGAGTTGGGTCCGTTGTACCAGTAGTGGAACGTTAATTAATACCCAGAATTTAGTTGTTTAATTTAAATTAGTTTTTAAGTAAATTGTGAGAATAACCCGAATCACAATAATTCGGGTTAACATATTGTTAATTGAAAGTTTTAAAAATATGATCAGAATTAATGACACCTGTGGTGTATTTTTTGTAATTCTTACTTTACCGAATAAAAGCCTTCAGTTGGATTTTGGATCAATGTTGCAGATATTTTGAGTCTGCATTTTTGTTTTTCCTTTGGTTTGTGTCTTGAAAAGGTAATTTTTATTTTATATGTCTTTCTTTAAATTCTGACAAATTTTTATATCGTACAGTTTATATCTATGTTATTTATAAAGCTAATAAACTTTAAACGAAACAATGTTACTTTGTTTGAACCCCTTATATATTTGTTTAAAGCCGACCGGTTTCGGAACGACCGTTCCTTCTTCAGAGCAAACGTAATCGGGACGGTCGTTCCGAAACCGGTCGGCTTTGAAGAAATATACAAGTGGTTCAAACAAAGTAACATTGTTTCATTTATCTATAATGAATAACCACAAAGTTATAGCTGCATTCAAAATTAATAAAATTTGTTAATCATTATGTGTTTTATTGTTTTATCATTATGGGCTCTCCATTAACGGTAAAAAGCATTTAAGATTCTCGGATGATTTGATAATCCTCTCGCTGGCGAGTGCAGGCCTGCAGATGATGCTGAATGAACTAGATAGGTAAAGTCGAAAGGTGGGATTAGTCATGAACACAGAAAAGACAAATGGGAAGCAAGAACCTATCAGGATCAATAACAATCTGATTGACTATGTGGATGAGTAAGTATACCTAGGTCAAATAATTTCTCCTGTAGATCTAACCACAAAAGAAATAGAAAGACGTATTGAAAATGCTTGGAAACAATATTGGAGTTTTAATGAAATAATGAAAAACAGTGATACTAGGATAACTATTAAACGGAATCTTTTTGATACCTGCAAACTTCCTGTACTTACAAATGCTTGCCAAACTTGGGCACTCACAAAAATCACAATAGGAAACTCGAAACTTGCCAAAACTCCATGGAAAGAAGTATGTTAGGGAAAAGTCTGTCCGATAGAATGAAAATCGAAACTATTTAGAAACAAACAAGAACAAAAGATGTCACAAAAACAATAAAAAAGCTTAAGTGGAAGTGGTCAGGCCATACAATCAGAGGATGTGAATTTTGGTCAAAATTAGTCATGAATTGGTTCACAAGTGACAAAAAGAGAAAACGAGGTAGACCATTTAGGCGATGGGTTGACGACATCATAGCCAGGTGGTACACGGACAAGAGTAGCTAATGATAGAGAGAAATGGCGACAGTTGGAGGAGGCCTTTGTCAACTAGTGACATACAGAGAGGGAGTCGATGCATGATAAGTGTTATAAAGAATGAAATGTAATTAAGGTATGTTTATTATTATTTCAGAAATTTTAATTAGATTTCTATTTTAATGTTTTTTTTTCACTTTTCATTATATGCGATCCATAATACATCAACGGTTAACCAATTTAGGCAGTGTAGTTTAGGGGATATCAAGACTGAAGCATTTTTAATTATTCGGTTAATATGGACATCATGTGCAGTAATGAAAACTTTCGTGTAGAGAGTTTTGTTCACCAAGGAGCCCGATGTATACAGTCAGTATATATATATATATCCTTAAAGTCAGTGGTCACAGGGTGGTCAATTGCATCTGGTAACCAACAAAGAATCAATTTGGAAGGCAGGCATGGGTACCGCCACCCCAGGAACGATTTATTGGACAACCAACATCTCTGCCAAAAGTCACCCCAAGGTGTTCGCTATAATCGCTATGTGTGGTGACTTAGCAGGGGAGTCCAGGTTTATGGTTGTCAGGTTTGTTCGGATCTTGTCAGGCCGGATCGAGAGAGACTGGTCGAAGGAGATCTACTGACTTCTGCAGCAGGACTCTCAGCAGGATTTGGACTGCAGTGGATGGAATGATTTCATTCGTTCGTCACTTCTGGACACACTGACCCCCAGATTCCTTCCCACCCCTCATACCTTTTTCCTACTCAGTACTTCTTCTCCTTATTTCCCTAAAAAGACACTCCACGCAGCATCCCCAAAGATGACATGGGGAATATTTTCCTCAGGGCCTTTTGTGTGGAGCTAATGATTAAAAAAAATCAAAATCTTTATTTGAGATCGTGCTTACTGTTCACAGCCATCAACGTCCATCAACGTAGAAATGAAATAACCCGGTTTTAGGGTCTATTCTGAAGGATCAATCTCGTACTACACATTTCTCATTACTGGCGTAATCAGCAGTTTTTTTTTTACATTACCTAACTCCACACAGGAGGCCCTGAGGAAAATAATTTCCCTCAGGGCCTATGTCATCTGGGATGCTGTGCGGAGGGTCATTTTGAGAAGAGGAAGGAATGAACATTGGTCTTGAAGAGACCCATGTTGTAGGAAGGAGGAAACAAAGAGGCCGGCAAATCATTCCATAGCTGAGCTGTTGAACACAAGAACGAGTCGAAGAAACGACCTGTTCTCATGTGACAAATGTCAACTGTGCACAAATGTTGGGCACGCGTATGGCGTGTTTCCCGACTATGCACCGGTGCCGAAGGGAGCAATGATGCTATTTCCTCGGAGCATCTTCCATTGTAATACCGGTAGAATAAGGATAGCATTCCCACCCGATGCCTGTTCTCTAAAGATTGCAATCCGTCTGTTAAGATGGGAGAATCTATCAAACGGACCGCCCGTTTCTGCACAGAGTCGTGTTTTTCAGGTATTTTGGAGCTCCAGACCAGAGTTGGCTGCCAAATTCAACCGTGGGGCGCACTTGTGATTTGTACAGGGTTAGGTATATTTGTACAGTTGTGTACTATTAAAGTATCAGCGGGCCCTGTACAGTACGCCCAGTTTTTGGGAGGCTAACTTTACTCTGGCTTCGATGGAGCCCCCATACCTGAGCTGGTCACTTAGGGTTACACCAAGCATATCAATAAAGGGCCTTTTCGGAAGATTGCTTCCGTTGAAAGAGACTAGATTTTCATTTCGATCCCTTTTAGACGTAATCAGACATGATTGGGTATTTGTAACATTAAATTCAATGAGATTATTTTTACCCCAAGAGAAAAAACTCCATTCTTTGCTTCAAAGCCCTACAAGCTGTTGGAGTTTGTGAGCCCTTTGGGGGCATGTCAAACAAAAAGCTATCATGAACTGTACTGTCATCCGCGTAACAATGAATTGGTGTACATGACAAAAGGTCGTTGATGTGCAACAAAAACAATGTCGGAGACAGAACCGATCCCTGTGGGACGCCAGCATTTATCGAGTGTGAGGAAGAGGTGAAACCATCGGCTACCATCTGAATCGACCTCTCCCTCAAGAAGTCGGCAATCCACGTACACAAGGATGCGGGAAGTCCGTAAGAAGGCAGTTTGTTGAAAAGTAGTCGGTGCCAAACCCAGTCAAAGGCCTTGGAAATGTCCAGTGCCACCGTGTTATGAAGCGATTTTATTTATCGTGTAGTTAGGTACTATTTTTAATGCATTTTAGTTGGGTCGGTTGGCAAGGCTGGAGAGTTTTGTTCAACGCGGCGGTAGGCGGCGTTTTGTTTTTTTCCGTTTCTGGACTCTCGATTGGTGCGGATCGCCGTGCAAATAACAGTCACTTAAGATTTAAGTTTTTGAAACAATGTGAGTGGAATCCGAGATTTTGGGCGTCTGCATTTGGGCGAAGAAAACACGTCGTGTATTTTTATATATAAGTTCAGAAGATTTATTCGCGTAAAATGCGAGTACTCGCGATGGGCCCAAAGTCACCCACGGGTATAATGGCGAGGTGTCAGTGAAACGATTATTGTACCTCATTATCCGAGGCATCGGGTTTAATAATAACACGCCACGCCCCTGATTGTATGCAGCGCATCATACGAATTCCCACCGGGGATTATTTATGGATTAAACACGGAAAAACCGCCGAGTCGAACAATTCTCCGCCGCCATTGCTGATGAGCCTTCCTTTCAAACTTGGAGAAGAGTCAGGGTACTCTCTCCTTTCTCTGAGGGTCCAGGACGATCATCCCTTCCATGCGACCGCTGTGGAGGTGGCTGGTCCAAGCTGTTCCGCAGAGTTTAGGACTTCCCTTGCCACCAGGAGGAGGTGATGGTTTTTCACGACATCGGGGGTACGGCGGCAGTAAATTTATTTAGTTTTAAGCTAGGCATAGCATAATATACGCAATTGGTCCCGGGGTGAGTCCATACATTTAATTTTTATATTTATTATCAACACAATATAGTTAACCGATTTTTCTACCCTACCACTTGTTTTATTGTATAGATTCCCTGTGCAGCCTTTTCAGAAATGCTTTAAATATGAATGGCCCATGCTCTGAGAAATGAGTATCGTGTTCTCCGCTTATTGACATACTCTGACACGGTCGAGTCTGAGTTTGGCGTCCGAGGTTTCCTGAGATGAAATCAAAGTTGACTTGCGGTTACCCCGAGCCAGACAAAGGCACATCATTACATTTCCCTATAACAATATGAAATTACATTCCTTTCTAACTACCGTTTGGGTCTCACTGAAATGTTCCAGGCATCGCCCACAAACATGCGTCACATTCGCGAGAAGATCACCGCACGAGCGGTTCCGCCGGAACCCGTATTGACGGTCGTTAATAATTTTGTTCTTCTCGAGGTATGTGAGCAGTTTGTCGTTGATCACACGTTCCATCACCTTAGACAGAACTGATGTGATCGCTATGGGGCGGTAGTTGGATGGGTTGGAGCGGTCACTCTTCTTTGGAATAGGATTGATAACCGCTTTTTTCAAACCAGAGGGCACAGAGCCAGTCTTCAGGGACTTTTTCAGGCAGTGTTCCTGTATACAGCGGACTAATAAGCCGCTGTTATTTATATATACGGTTGCAAAGCGGAGACAGAAAAAACTTCTAGCTACCTGCCCTACGAGGACTTCAGTTTGTTCCGTCAGCAAGTCAGTAATACGGTGAAAGGAGAGTGAAGTACGGCGAGCAGGGAAGGCGGTGAATTGCCGTTGGACTGCAAACTCGTAAGCCGAATCTACATTCTAAGTAATTTCATTATGGTTCCATGATTAGTTTATTTTTATTTATTTTTAATTCCACGCCCGGCTGGGAGCACAACAAAATAAATAACATTAAAATCTTATCATTAATTAATGAATATGGCTGTTGATTGCTTAGCATATCTAGTTATTAAATGTTAATGAAATAAAAGGTACATATACTTAAGAATATAGGTAATTGTTGTTTGCATTGCATATTATAAGCCTAATTTATATAATTATGAATAAGAAAGAGAAATAATAAAATAAAATCTCTAATTACATAAAGTTAACTGCTGCTTATTTAGTATTATTTTAAAATAAATAGCGTAAGTACATACATATACTTAATAATAATAAGGCTAAGGGTAATAAAGGTAAATACATCAATTGTTCACATTATTAATTATTCCACTACACATCTTGCTTTTCTTCATTGCTCCTCTTCTCCAGCACACCACCCTTGGCTGCAGTGTTCGTATTGGACAGCCTACGTCTACGTTCGCCCAGCTAGAGATGCACGGCGCACATGTGCGTGTCGAGCGCGGCCTTTTGGCGGAAGCGGCCATGACAGACCCCACACGCAAACGGCTTTTTACCCGTGTGGATTCTAATGTAGTTCTGCAGGACGTTCTGGGCCTGCAGACAGCAAAATATACAATAGGTATCACAGCGAGAGTTGAGGCAAAAAGAGAACTCACATGCATTGCTTCTTTTAACTTTCTGACTATTTTTTTCGCTTTTGGAAACAGCTGTAACAGGTCTCATAGAAATCATTGTGTCTCCATTACTATCACGGTTAGTAATATAATCTTAACGGTGGGTGGTAGAAAGAGAAAACATCACGCTTTATATTCAAATCTAAAAGTTAACTCTAAAATATGCTTAAGTACACCCTTATGAAATCAAAGTTTCCAACCTGAATTTGAAAAATAACTATGATCTCTTGGGATTTTTCCAATTAATTATTTTCACACGCAATGACAAAAAATTAGGTGACACTAACGTTTGAAGTACATTTGTCTGATAAAATATATATTTGTTATTATTTTTTTCGTTATCAGTAATTTTAGTTAGACAATCTTAAGGTGAGCCGTTTTTAAAACTTTTTTATGTTTGCATTAAAAAAAATTACATTTCAAAAAGTATACTTAACATTTATTTCGATTTATAAAATTTGAAAGCGCATTTAATTTTTTTTGTAAAGCGGAAATATTTCGAGTGGTTAATAAAACTCATCTTATGGCCCCAGTATACGTTGGGCCAACGCGCTCGGCCAACACGTTGGCCAGATTTTTGTGATTCCGTTCACATGTTGGCGTGTCTCATTCTGCGTTGATCGCTAGACGGAGATGGACGACTTAGGGTGGATCGCCATTGTATGGAATTTTTTATTTTTTATAAATTAGTTTTTGCGGGGTGCGGAATAGATGCTCTAGGTACATACAATTAAGCATACAAAATATCAATTTAAAATTTTGATGAAAAGTACTGCCCCAAAGCAGTTGAATTTTTTAAAATTTGGTAAAAAATTGTCCTTTTATAAAACAGTTCTGTATCAATATTAATACTTTAATTTTTACTTTTACATTTCTTAATGAATAAAAATTGCTGCGCCTTAAATAATAATATTTAAAGAAATGTGATAATATTTATTTTCCCGCGAAAATTTGACAAATTGCTGAGTCCATTTTCGCGCCTCGCTCGCGCACCGCGCATTTTTGCCGCGGGGGTTTTGCATGCGTTATTGCAATCATCAGTAAACAATTTTAGTTAGCGTCGCGAGCACGTCCATTTGAGTAATTACAGTTTACAATTATTATTTGGAGTTCAAGTTACCTAATCAAAATAACAATGAGTTTACGCAACGGTGACAAAAACTGTCCTTTGTTTGGTTGTGGTGCGGAATTACCAGCTAGTGTGTTACAAAGTTATGAAGACACGATGAAATATTTTATTCATGTCTCGCAAAGCGATTCCAGGATTTGGTAAGAGATACTAGTGAAATTGTTGCTACTAAAATAGAAAATATTTGGAAACGAGCATCTCTACCGATCGTGAAACACCGCACAATTATGGCGCGAATAAAGGACTACCTATCGCGAAAAATATCGGCCGATTCTTAAACCATACAAAGGTAGAAAGGAAAGTGAAAGTTACCTTAAAAAACTAGTTGATTTAAAAAGACGCAGTCAGACGTTATTTGATAACGCTGCTTGCAAATGTACTTCGTTCGAAAATTGTTTTTGTGCGCAAGATTGAAAAGTACCTATTAAAGAAAGACATTTTTTAATAGATCAAAGAGGCGACAGAAAAATGATGATTGGTTCTTTAGATAGAAAAACTACTAAGCAAAATGAGAGCAATATGTTAAGAAAATTAAAGCGCAAACTATACCAAGAAACACAACAAAGATCTTTAGATCAACCGTCCACATCTCGCAGTACAGTTTCATGTTTTACTAACGTTGATCTTCCAACTGACCAACAATACTTAATAGTAAAGTTACTCAAGATTTGTGAACTATCCTGTGATAGAATTTCAAGCAATAGAATGCAACTTACCGGACATTACAAAATCCCGTGACGACCTTAGCACAGAACAGCTTTATTTATTGGAAATGTGCCGAGCAATCACCGAAGGACAATGTAACGAAAACTTAGCGAAAAGAAACCCGGGTAAATCCCGGGTAAGCTAAAATCATTCGCGTTGGTTAACAACAGCCAATACTAGTCTTCGACTTTACATTTCAACCAAGAATCCGACAGAAAATCAGGTGATATTGACTGAATTTGTGCTAAGAGTGTATGTTCCGATGTGGTTTAAAATAAAAACACAATCTTCGTGTGTTTACGGGGCGAGACACCTCAACGAAACCACAAAATTGTCTCGTTACCTTCCAGAGCATTTGAAAAAGGTGGTAGAAAAATTAGAGAGTTGGCTCTGAGACGGATTCCAAGTATCCGATAACGTACGTCAGGGTTCTCTCCAATAAGAGTATTTAAGCTACCTACTTTTAATTTCAACGCAGCAGACTATATTGACTAGATCTACTCGGAAAAACCATCAGAACCACCTCTTACAAAACTGATATCTAGCGAGACAATAATTGATGCCATTGCAGACCACGAAATTATTGAATCCAACATTTCGTGTGAGTTCCGATTGATGCCGTCACACGCAAGCCACGGAAAGATGATCAAAGTGGTAACGGCATCATGCTCTGCTGTTTGCGACCCTGAAAGACGTGAAGGGTGGATACAAAACAAGCTAGGATCTTATCGTATAATGCCAGTATTCAAATCGAAAAAGGACTATAAAACACAATAACTTTCATGTTTTTTGACTTTATTTTTTAACATTGTTTGTGATTTTTTGTGTGGCGATGGTACTTTTATTGTTTCTTGATTAGTAGATAATATTGTGAGTAAATGAAAAGTTTAATTTTTTTATATTATAACTACTTTTATTGAGCAAAGATTAAACCCTTCTTTTTCTAATTTCTCGCCGTTTTTTCCAAAATTGAATTGACTTGGGGCAGTACTTGCACTCGAAATATCTTAATGCTGTCATAATGACTTTAAAAATTATCCCCATAGAGCATCCATTCCACACCCCGCTACTAAGAAAAACAAAAAAAAAAACAAAAAATCGAACCACGGACGTCAGCGGGGCCGCTGCAATATACTTTTACAGCGCGATGCGATGTATTCTGTATGTAGCCATTAACGACTCTTTTTTAAAAATTCAGTTAGTGGAATATTCATATTATCTGCTATTCTACTCCAAGCATCACAACACTGATTTTTTTTTTGTAGGTATACTCGTACTTACAGATTACCACTATAGAACCGAAACTTTCTTAGACATGTTAAAAATCGACTGTTTACTGTTATTTAGCTGATTTTTTACATTTATTCGGACAGTTAAGACGTGTTAAATAAATAAATAAAAAACAATAATCGAAGTATGTGAAGAATGATATTTATTTATATTACTTCTACAAAACAAATAAAAATAAATAACAAAACACGTTAACTCAATTTGGGAGGCGGGAATGGGTCCCTTTATTGGATAACCAACCCACCTGGCAAAGATCACCCCAAGTGGTTCGCTACGTTTGGTGATTAAGCAGGGATGCCCGAGTTCATGGGATGCGGTTTGTCTAGGTTTAGTGACCAGGACACACTGAACCCCAGATTCCTACCCACCCCTTAAACCATTTTCCTTCCCAGAACTCTCCCCTCCTTCCTTTCCTTAAAAAAACCTCCACACAGCCTCCCCAAAGATGGCATAGGCCCTGGGGGGAATTATTTTCCTCAGGGCCTCCTGTGTGGAGCTCATGTAAAAAAAAGAACAGTCCAATAATATTTCAGGAGGTTTAAATAACCCATCAATATTGACATGAATTATTATTTTGAATATTGATATTTTTTAAATCGATCCAGTAGTTTTGAGTTGATTCGTTACAAACTACCAAAATACAAATCATTCCTCATTATTATATTAGTGCAATTATTATTACTCTGAAATCCCAACTAAATATGTATTATTTAAAATATATTCATTGTGATAATAATCAATTAGCCTAAATATTTCATCAATACTCCATGACGCCATGTTCGTAAAACAATCGCTGGAACAATTAAGCGCGACAAACAGCGTCCGCTCCGGCCGACGCGTATTTATGAACTGAGCGCTCGGCCAACGTGTGAACGCTGTTTGTGGCTTGCGACAAATTCCTTTGATTTGTGCACGAAAAACCGACACCCATCGGCTCGTTGGCGAGCGTTGGCCGCCAACGCCAAATACACACAAAACGGCCCTGTACACGTTGGCCCAACGCGTTGGTCCAACACGTTGGCCCAACGTGTACTGGACTCTTTAAATTTTTTTATCACAATAAGTGCAAGCCTACTTGCGGGTAGGGTTGCCATACTTCAGAAATTTTCCGGACAAGTCTGAAAATATAGGTCTTTGTCCGGAATGCGGGGGAATCCTAAACATTCCGGAATTTCTATTATTAAGTGGAGATCGATATAAAAAATTAAATAAACCAAATTATTTTTATTACAAATCAAAGTAAAAACATCACTTCTGATATTTAATGCTCCAAGAAATATTGTTCAACACTTCCGAATCTTTAATAATAGTTTTGTAGAACATTTCGCAAGTCATATCACTTCTTCAAGGGTACTCTTGGGAAACCGGCTAAGGGACGCGGGAGTTTGGGCACGTTGCGGCCAGGCCGCTCGCCCGCTCAGTATCGCCGGGAGTGCCCCGCGATAGTGGGACAAACTGCCCCCCATATCTTTCTTTTTATATATCGTCTTTGATTTTAATCATACTTTCACGTGTAAATATTTTTCTTTTTCTTTATTAATTCACTCTAACTAAATGCTGAACCAACAGGCGAACATATCTATGATGTGTCTTTATCTTGTTAATTACTGCAAATGTAAGTTTACATACATATTTCTTTCTATACTAACAATCATGCATGCAGGAATATTGGAGGGTCTAGATTTGATTTAAAAATAATATTGCTTCCTTTTTACAAAAAAATTAGAGTCCTGACGTGTGCGGCTAAGGAGATTAACAGTAAACCGTTACAAGGTTTCCCAACCTATTCTTTTAAAAACGTCATATTTCTGTGCCGTTCGATAACCACTAACCAGGGTGTAATTCTTAAAATTCAGTCAAAATCACGCAGTCCCTTGGCCTTTCAATCGGCAGAGTACACAGAACCTAAGTCCAATGAAATTTCTAGCACTGTAAGAGATGGGATCATTTTTGTTATTTTTTTTAAAGTTAGCTCCACACAGGAGGCCCTGAGGAAAAAATTCCCTTGTGGGTCTATATACATAGAGAAATAAAGGAGTGGATGTTCTGGGCAGGAAAACGGTACGAGGTTGGGCAGGAATCTGGAGAACAACGTGTCCAGGGGTGACAGAAGTATGAATCCATCCTTCCCACTGCGGTGCAAGACAATGAGCCGAGAGAGTCCTGCTGCAGAGGTCGAAGTGAAGTCTCCCTCAACGAGTGTATCTTGATCTGGCTCGCATGAAAAAGGTGGACATACATATTCGCGGCCATGACCTAGAGTCTAGACAAACCTCACCGCATGAACCCGGGAACCCCCGCTAAGTCGTCAAACGTTGCGAATCACTTGGTGTGACCCTATGGAAGAGGTTATCCGATAGATGGTTCCCGGTGCGGTGGTACACGTACCCGCCTCCAAAATTGTACATATGTAGTTTAACAGATTTTTAAAGGAAATATTTATTAAGAACGTGGACCTGTCTTGGAATATCATTAGGGAAATGTTTTTAGAACCTTATGCAATGAATTATTATGCTAAAGCTATATCTGAACGTTTAGGTATGTTCTAAATGGTAGGATCACGTCCTATATAAATATTTTTCCATTTAAATATTTTACCAAAATACTTGACATAAGATTAAACCTCAAAATCAGACATTGGTAAATAGATAATGAAACATTGTCTTTACAAACTTTGATACCATATCTCAGAACAAGGTAGGCTGATCAACCAAAGTGACGTACTGGTGGACATACGTCGTCCAGTTGATTAGTCAGACATCTCCAAATACATGGCTTTCTGATAATTAGAAAAGCAGTATTCGGATACTCACCATAAATCAAATAGTTTTTACACATGTCTGTGTTTAACATACTAATTATGCTATAAAATAACACCGGGGGCATAACGGTCCGTTACATCGGTATGACATTTTGTAATTTCTTACTAGTAACCCAAAAACATCAATTTTTTTTTTTACACTTCAAATTTTTATGCATCATAATTGATTTGGTGATGTCAATGAGTAATTTGAATATTGTACCAGGTAGAGGGCAAACTTTTACATAGATTGTTCGAGATGTCGGACAAATCAACTGGACCATCGACATGTATTATTATTTTTGTTGTTTTTAATCATTTATCAGTCTGTATGCAGTGGGGGCGCTCCCCTCGCCACCCCCCCCCCCCCCTCCCAGTCAAAACTACTGCGTGGAGTGTGACCGCCACTACTAGTCGGCCTACATCCTGCGGCAGCACTTCCGCCGCACCACTCCACACCCTCACCACAATGTCTACAGGTGTGTGACAGACAATACCTCCAACATGGCACCACACTTTATTTTCTTGATATATTATGAAATCATTTCCTATACTATTCATCCGAATGTTATGGTTTCTATGTACCCTGGTGACCTCTGGCATTATTTTTATTTATTTATTTGCGCCCTAGTGGGCTTTTACACGAAAATTTTACAAAATTGATTACCGTAATTCAGTGTAAAATAATAAATGCAGTTGTAGTAATTGTAAGAAAACAACCCATGTGTATATAATTTAATTTAATGCCAATTAAAAAAATATTAATAGAATGATAAAGCTTAAAAAAGTATGTCAAATAAAATATAAAATCAATAAATTAGAATGAAATTTAAAAAATAAAAGTTATGAAACTTGTATAAAAAAATTGCAATAGGTGACGCGCGAGTTGTTTAAAAAATTTGTGCAATCCATTGGCTTAGTGGCAGGGAGGGAAGGAGGGATGGGGATTTTGGAGAAGGGGAGGGGAACGAAAAAGTGGGGATTCACAGGAGGGATGGATGGATGGAAGGCGGGGAATGTGGGAAGGGAACGCGGGATGGTGAAGGAGTACGCGGGATGGTGAAGGGGAGGCGGGAACAAGGGCATTGCAACGCATGCCGGGTTCTCGCTAGTTATTTAATAAACAGGTCAGCGTAGGAAGTGTGGCGAATCCATCGCTCAGGGAGTGGAAACACAAACCTGCAATAGCCATCCCAAGCCAAGGTGTGAGCTACCGTGCTCAGGCTGAATGTCCTGGGAAACAGTATCACCAACGGTGCCTCCGAGAAACATGATCGCATCTCGGAGTATTACAACCTTACTACAGCATTCGGGGCTCTACTGGAGTGGACCCTCTATTTCCCTAGAAACTCGTGGGATAGAAAAAAATTGACCATTCGAAAACTAGGGGCCTTTCGGGAACCTAGGCCTAGGAGTGCTGAGAACTGAAAAGGGCACTATGAGGGCCTTTGAGGAACCAAGGAGGAGTGAAGTGGAGAGATGATGTCCTCTTCCCATGTGGGGCCTTCGGGGAACCATGTAGGAGTGAAGAGAAGAAATGGGAAATATACAAGTGGTTCAAACAAAGTAACAATGTTTCATTTAAATTTTATTAGTTTTATAAATTATATAGATATAAACAGTACGAAATAAAAATTTGACGAATTTAAAGAAAGATATATAAAGTATAAATAATCTATTCAAGACACAAACCAAAGGAAAAAGAAAAATGCAGACTCAACATATCCGTAACATTGACCAAGAATCGAACTGAAGGTTTTTGTAGCTGAAGGCAGCGTACAAATTGAATAGCCATATAAATGTTTTGTTGCACGGGCAACAATAGAAACCCCGCACTAGAAACACGGCGACCTTGCCTGTCATTCTAGTTATCTAGTTCCACGGCCCGGTCGTCGAGTCGCTTTTGTACGCTACCTTCTAACGTTAAATCCTTCTAATAAATTTAATAATAACCTGTGTCGGTTTTATTTAAATAAATGCAAGTCAAACGTCATCACATTATTTATTTAAATCCACCGACCATCCTTTTGGCAACGTGTTTGGAGTCCACGTAAGTATCCCGGCAGGATCGCAAAATCACTATACATATACCGCCAAATTGGTGACCCCGATGTGATTAAAGATAAAATAAGAATTACAAAAAAATACACCACAGGTGTCATTAATTCAGATCATATTTTTAAAACTTTTAATAAACAATATGTTCACCCGAATTATTGTTACTCGGGTTATTCTCACAATTCACTTAAAAAACTAATTAAAATTAAACAACTACATTCTGTGTTTTAATGAACGTTCCAACGGACTGTAAACTGGTACAACGGACTCAACTCATCGTTGAAATATTTTCAAGGTGTGGTATGAAGTTAAGTTTAGTGTCATTAGTTACACCTAAATCATTAATTTCAGAGACATTGATTATATTAGTAACTTACATTGATTACATTATAACTTACTTGATTATATTAGTAATTACATTAGAAACGATTTTTAATTTACTAAGTGTTGATTTGCCGGTTGTTTCCATAGATCTGGAAGTATACACTTCTACAAAGACCGAATAAAGACTGTGAGAGAGTAAGAGTGGATAAGCGTGAACGGCGACACGCTGCCGTAAGAATAAAAGTGGAATATCATCAGGACCGATATTAATATTGGGATCAACGAGTTAAGTTTGTTTTAAATATGCGTCAAGTTTAATGAGTGCATGCGACAAGTTTAAAATGGCACCGGGAAAAAAATGATCGCTTATTTCAAATTTTTTATCAAAACATATTACTGCGTAGATGATCAAAGGTTTTTTTTTCATGTAGAAGGTAGGTCGGCATAAGATTTTTTAAATTCTAAACTTCACTCTTAAAAGGAAAAAATAAACAATTCCTTCACCAAGCGATTCAGAAAATTTTCAAACGATGCAGCGGGTTCCGTCATTATAAACATTTTTTATTAATACTAGTTTTAAATATCAGAGACTCCCCGCTGTAACTAACCCAGGGGTCGGCAAACTTATTAGCCAAATGCGTACATTACAATACAAAAAAAAAATTTGAGAGCCAAATCAGTTTATTGATTTAGCAATAAATTGTTATATTTTTAGCACTTCGTAAAATTACGGGTATACTGAATAAACTTGCTTTCGTACGTAAAAAAATTATTCATTGATAAAATACAATATGTAATAAGGGAATCCATAAATTAAAATCATGACAATGACTGACAAACACTTAATGCGAATAACGTCCTTGCATCTCCTTGGAAAGTTTGAGTAAGTCAGGTTTGGATGTCGTTATTCATAATTTTAAGCACGATTCCAGGTTCTCATCAGTCGAGCATATCACGTCAAAGGCTTGGAAAATGTTGGGATTTATTCTTAAAGCTCTGTTTTCAAAAAGCCACAAACATTTAAGACTCTCTACATATCCTATGTTAGAAGCTATCTGGATTATGCTTCTGAAGTGTGGAACCCTCATTGTTCTACATATAAAGCAAATATATAAAGAGTTCAGAAAAAGTTTATGAAATACGTCTCTTATCGAGTGCGAAATGATGAAAACTATGTCCCCGTAAACCTTTAATCTCTTGATCAACGCCGAGATATCAGAGACCTATTGATGCTCTATAAGAGTATTCGTAACTTCATTGATAGCCCGAATTTACAACAATATATTTCAGATGTCCATTGAGAGTTACTCGATCTCCGGATACATATTATTTCCCTAAGAGCATCCCAAATTATCTTGAAAATGTATTTATAAGAACAAGCTGTAGCACATTTAACAGATTATACCCAAATATCGAAGTATTTAATATGAACCTTGCTAAATTGACAGCATTCATAAAAAAATAACTCTCCCTTGAAAGCCACATGTTTAACTAATAACTTAAGATATCATTGATATCTGTGATTCTCTTTTTTTTTTTTAGTTCGCCACATTTTCCCTCCTACTTTAAGCAGTTTGAATTTAGATAAAATCACTTCCTGAAAAAAAATATTGTTATCCATTAAAATTTAAATGCAAACCCTCGAAAATTTCATTTAACACATTTATCAGATTTATGTAAGAAGATGCACTTTATCAGAATTGTTTATATCTGTTATAGCTATTGTTGTGTATTTTTGTTTTTGGTTCTAAATTTCAATTTGTCGTTATTGTGTTGGTCAATGACATACATATTATTAACACAATCATTAATGAATTTATAAAGATTGTTTAAAACGCTAATAAACACAAACAAAAAATAAATAAAAATAAACAAGAGACTAGGTACTTCTCAGTTTACTCTTGATAAAGTTCATGCTTGAAAATATTTTTCGCAAGAATATGTAGAAAGGTAAAGAACAGCAAATGCGAGTTTTTTCATCTGATCATAAGAGTCAGAACACTAATTCAAGCGTTGAAGACGACCATGTTTTCCTTCTCCAGATCTTTCAAAGCAGACCACTTGTCATGTGAACTTAGCTCACATTTCTTCTTAGCACAAACCACAAAGACGTTTAAATTTAAAACTCGATATTTCCTTGTTTTTTTAATTTATTATCGAAGCATTCGGAAGGTGTTTGACCAATGCTAAGATCACTCTGCTGTTTTTAAATTCCAGAAATTTGCTGAGAAACGCTTCCCTCATATTTAAAATATTTGTTTTGAAATAGTGTTTGTCAGTTGAGGAATTATTTTCTTGGCGATAGTTCAGCAGACTCGGAAAGTGAAACAAAGTTTCCCTTTCAAAATCTAGAGCAAAAAGGGATAATTTGTTTTCGTATGAAATGACTTCTTCTAACAACGAAAACGTTATGTTTCCTTTTCCTTGACGTAACGTCTTCCACGAAATAAAATTTTTGGTCCGTGGAAATTGGCGCCAGAACCGCACTTAAGGGGCCAGAGGGCCGCATGCCGCACCACACTATGCCGACCTCTGATCTTAACCGATAACTGCTAGTTTCGAGCAAGAAAAAAAAATTGTTATTGATTTTGAGAAATTGCAATTCAATTCGTAAAGCACGGACCAAAAAAAAGTGTCTTGTTAAAATCACTTCGAAAAAAGGCATAATAGCAAAAGACGAAAAAGTTTATTCTGCAAAGTTAGTTCACACGTACTTCTTCAAAACTATCATTTGAGAAGACGAATAGCTGCTCTAAGATAAAAAAAAATTCATAAAAAAGGGTTTTCTCAAAAAGGTGGCTCGTTAGATTGCCCTTTCGAGAACATAAATAGTAGCACTTCGAACATAAAAAGACTTTCCCCCCATTGTGAGTCACCATGTGTTTCTATAAATATCCCTTTTAAGAAAATCAATAATTGCTCTCGAAACAAGACAAAGATTTTTCTCCACTGTGAGTCAGCTTGTGCCTCGTGAGGTTGCACTTTATGGAACATGACTAGTTGCACTCGGAACAGGAAAAAGGGTTTTCTCCACTGTGAGTCAGCATGTGTCTTGTCAGACTGTCCTTTTGCGATCATGAATAGTTGCACACGAAAGAGGAAAAAGGTTTTTCTCCACTGTGAGTCAGCATGTAGATCGTTAGACTGCTCTTTTGAGAACATGAATAATTGTACTCTGAACAGGAAAAAGGTTTTTCTCCGCTGTGAGTCCGCATGTGGCTTGTCAGATCGCCCTTTTGAGAACATGAATAGTTGCAATCGGAACAGGAAAAAGGTTTTTCTCCACTATGATTCAGCTTGTGGATCGTTAGATTGCCCTTTAGAGAACATGAATAATTGCACTCAGAAAAAGGTTTTTCTCCGCTGTGAGTCAGCATGTGGCTTCTCAGATTGCAGTTTGCGAACATGAATAGTTGCACTCGGAACAGGAAAAAGGTTTTTCTCCACTGTGAGTCAGCAAGTGGATCAATAGACTGCTCTTTTGAGAACATGAATAATTGCACTCGGAACAGGAAAAAGGTTTTCTCAACTGTGAGTTAGCTTGTGCCTCATGAGGTTGCTCTTTATAGAACATGAATAGTTGCACACGGAACAGGAAAAAGGTTTTTCTCCAACATGAGACAGCATGTATTTGGGCAATTCTCCTTTTCGAGAACA
The DNA here is from genome assembly GCA_917880885.1 of Limnephilus marmoratus. Lineage (NCBI taxonomy): Eukaryota > Metazoa > Arthropoda > Insecta > Trichoptera > Limnephilidae > Limnephilus > Limnephilus marmoratus. The sequence goes on from OU862907.1 coordinate 36,936,113, forward strand.
TGAATAGTTGCACTCGGAACAGGAAAAAGGTTTTTTTCCGCTGTGAGTCAGCTTATGCCTCGTGAGATTACTCTTTTCAGAACATGAATAGTTGCACTCGGAACAGGAAAAAGGTTTTTCTCCACTGTGAGTCAGCATGTGTTTTGTCAGATGGCCCTTTCGAGAACATGAATAGTTGCATTCGGAACAGGAAAAAGGTTTATCTCCGCTGTGAGTCCGCATGTGGTCTGTCAGATAGCCCTTTCGCGAAAATGAATAGTTGCACTGGGAACAGGAAAAAGGTTTTTCTCCACTGTGAGTCAGCATGTGCCTTGTCAGTTGGTCCTTTTGCGAAAATGAATAGTTGCACAGGGAACAGGAAAAAGGTTTTTCTCCACTGTGAGTCAGCATGTGCCTTGTCAGATGGCCCTTTCGATAACATGAATAGTTGCACTTGGAACAGGAAAAAGGTTTTTCTCCACTGTGAGTCCGCATGTGGCTTTTCAGATCGCACTTTCGAGAACATGAATAGTTGCACTCGGAACAGGAAAAAGGTTTTTCTCCACTGTGAGTCCGCATGTGGCTTGTCAGATCACCCTTTTGAGAACATGAATAGTTGCACTGGGAACAGGAAAAAGGTTTTTCTCCACTGTGAGTCAGCATGTGCCTTGTCAGATGGCCCTTTTGCGAAAATGAATAGTTGCATAGGGAACAGGAAAAAGGTTTTTCTCCACTGTGAGTCAGCATGTGCCTTGTCAGATGGCCCTTTCGAGAACATGAATAGTTGCACTTGGAACAGAAAAAAGGTTTTTCTCCAGTATGATTGCGAAGGTGACTTACAAAATTATTCTTATGTGAGCAGGAGTAGTTACATTGAGAACAAGAGAATCGTTTATCCACAGGATGCATCTTCAGATCTGTCGACAAATTTGAAAAACAATACGGATAAAAAAGGCTCATTAAGACTTCTACCTTCACCAAGTGGAAAAAATGGATACCGCTAAATGTTAAATCTTACTATGAAAATCGGTTTTACCTGCTGCCTGGTTCGTTCTATCTACGCGTTCTAGGCATTCCTTTTTAACATCCGACAGGTCTATGTCAATTTCCATACAGGGAAAACTCCTTTCATCTTCCTCTCGGGATCCAAAATCTGCCTTGATGGCCACTCTTTTCACATTAGTGCTGCCTGCAATAACAAAATGACAATACATTCGTTGATCATTGATACACAACTAAACTGTTTTTTTTTAATAAATCTATTAATTTGAAAGATTTAAGATATCAATCTTTAATTAAACATGTATAGCCGGGAATTTTGATAGTCAATATAAGATTAAAAACCACGTATATCCGCTTTAAGGGCCGATGCTTCAAAATGCTCATGAAGAAGTTAATGGGAAGGTTTTTACTTTCATCAATATTTACGCACGTAATAAAAAGTGTAACTTACAACATGTGTCAAATAAAATAGGTGTAAAATTGAGAAATCGGGAACTTATTGCGAGAAATTAATTTAGTTGAAATTCCAAATTAAACATGCTACATTTTTTATAATTCAATGGAACTAACTGGCCATATGAGTAATCTCCGCATATTGCAAACATTCCTTCTTTACATCTTGGAGGTCGAAATCTATATCCGTCGGCGGCATTTCACATTCGCCTTCTTCCTGGGGCTCTGGTTCCGTCTTGATGGAAACAGTCTCGGGATTTAGTAGATCCATGGCCCTGCTGTGGTAGCGGCAGGTAATTTGTTCAAAAATTCCTGAAATAGAACATTTTTTATGTTGGAAACAAGCTGGTCCCGGCAAGCGTTATGCCATTTAATAACTCTTATCACTCATTGTAATATGTTACTCGAGTGACCTTGTATATAATTCTGTATTTTTATTTGTGATGTTTTTGTTTTTGTGATTGTATGTATCTGTATTAAATTGTATGTAATTGTAGATTTTTATAATTGTGAAATAACTGAGTTTTATAACTGGATAGTTCTCACGTAAGTGTAAACATCTGTTAAACCCAGTATAATTAAATAAATAAATAAAGAAATTGTTTCTTCCAGCATGTCCTTTCCCATTTATCCCGCCTACCATTCCATCCTCGCGTTCCTTCTCTGCCTCCTCCACCTTCCCTCTCGCAACTCCACTCCCCCCTTCCCCAATCCCGTGAACACCCCTCCCCGGTTCCCCTCCCCCCTCGCGAGTTCCCCTCTCCCCTCCCGAGATTCCCTCCCCCCTCCCGTGTTCAATACATTCTGTCGGGGACATTAAGTTATAAAACAGCTCGCCTGCCACCTATTGCATTTTTTTAATACAAATTTCATAATGCCAGAGCTCAGAGTAGTTATATACAAACCTTTTCCTGACAATACGAACACAAAAAAAAAGAATTACATATCAGATTTGGTGCAGTCATTCGGAAGTTATGCACGAACATACACTTCAGCTATTTATTTTTATGTATATATGTATATTGTTTACTTGTTTATTATACCTACACAGTACATTACAATACAAGTTACAAGATGTTAAATTTTTACATGGATATATACCTATTACGTAAGTCATAGAATGTCAGTTGGTAGTTACGCCTGACATATGTAATAACGGGTTTTAAAACTTAAATAAAACTAGATACAGAAGAAGAAGATTTAATTCGCATGAGCTTTGAATATTTGGTTTTGCTTGAAATACTTTGCCAAAACAAAAACTCATATTTGAAACGAGGATACAATAATGACTGTAACTGTATTTTAAGCTCACGTTTGCCATTTGAAAACGGCTGGGTATCACTATCAATAGTGGCAAAACTCAATATTATGTATACAATATCTATTTCTAAAGATAAACCGGTATTACATTATTTTAGATTCGCCATTCCGCATTTAACAGAAAATCGAAAAATACTGTTTTTATAATAAGAGTATTTTAATCAATGCAATTTAAAAACTTTACGCTGGCAATCTTATTTAAGGAAGTGAAACGGCTGCGCCAATGTTATTTGTGTTATTGAATGTTTTTTCATTTAAACTAGGAAGTACATTGGAGGACCCACCACTTACCCGCCCTGGTATAGGTAACAGATGGTTACCCCTTCAAGGCTCTTGCAAGGACTCTAATTTTTTTGGTAAAAACGACTCTACATTTGAAAACGAAACTAAACCTCCAATGTCCCTGCATACGTTGTTAGCAAGCAGTATGCAAGTGCTTAGCGGGAAATACAGATACAATATGTGTTAGTATGACAAATTATAGACAAGACAATGGGACAGGTTGGTGAAAGCCCACGAGGTGGAAAGCGCTAAGTGATTGTATCCAGCGTATCCTACAAGCACCTGTTTGGGAGGAAGACACAGTAGATAAGTAATAAGGGCATGGCAAACGGTTGGGAGTCCTCTCCAATCGATTGGCAGTCCCAGCAAGAATGCGCATGGCGTTCGGTCTAGTCGTGAACCACACTCAGCTTCCGCGCCCCTTAGCCAGTTCCTCGGTGATGCCTCAAAGAAAAGTAAATGGGAGATTGGGGGGAAATACCCGACGACCCTAAGGAATTCAGCGTCGAGTAGCCGGAGGCAAGGCGAAGGAGAGCCGAGGTTGCCCCCCCAAACCTAAAGCCTGCACATGTTGCTGGGGGTGGCGCAATTAATTTTAGAGGGCACCGTGCCATCGTCCAACGACTCCTGTTGATGCAAGGACGAGGTCTAGCGCACCCCCAGAAGGGGAAAAAGAAACATAACAAAATAGATAGATGCAGTTCAGTTCAGCCTTCTGAGCGAAGCAAATTAGCATTGTGAGACTAAAAATAAAAAGAGAACAAAGAAACCAAAACAAACTAAAAAAAAGTCGAGTATGTTAGTTGAATCAAAAGTGTTCCTTGGGATATGAAGCTGGGAAAAAAAATCACACAAAAATGATGAAAAATAATGAAAATAATAAACAGGTATCTCGAAAAAACAGCTTAGTTAAATCTAAAAGAAAACCATGTGAAAAAAACAAAAATAAACAAAAAAATAGATAAGTCACATAGAAATAAAAGAAATAGGAACAAAATGTATATAATAGAATAAGATAAAGGTACCTAGGATAGAGATGATATAACAAACAAAAAAAATGCAGACATAAATCATAAAACATAAAATTCTAGCAGTAGATGTAATAAAGTAAAGAGAATGTCCGTGGATTCAGGAGCAGATACACCTGGCACCTACATGATTTTACAGCTAGTCAGCGACTCTAAGATCAGGCCATCTCTCAACCCAGACTTTCGTAAATTTCCTCAAACACTCAAAGTTCACCTTATTCGAAACGAGATCCGCGTTCCAAGCTGGTCTCGTAGTAACTTGCAAGCCATCGAGCATTTCCTCTCGGGCATCCGTCAAAATCTCGCAGTGCCACAGAATGTGCTCGGCTGTTTGATCAGTATTACCGCAAGCGCAGCTAGAATGGGGTGATAGAGAGAGACTATGAAGTCTCCCTCTGAACTCCCCATGACCGGACAGAAGTTGGGTAACATGATGATCCCTAGTGATGTACGCCCCTTCCATTCTGAGTTTAACTGACGGGAAGAAGGAGAAAGTCCACCTTCCCGTATTTGACCTATCCCAACGTTCCTGCCATTCTCTCAAAGTTCTTTCTCGCATCTCTCTAAGAAGTCCTGGGAGGGAAACCGCTCCACCTGGTATTAGCTCAATACCATGATGGGTGGCAGTTCTTCCTCTTGTTAAAAGCTTCTTTGTTAACACCTCCCTAATTTCAAGATCGATAGGCAAAACGCCGGCCAAAACTGGCAAAGCGTCCGAAGCGACTGTTCTGTACGCACCCGAAAGCGCCAGCAAGGGGACTCGCTGGCCTCTCTTGAGCGCCGAGAGTATTAGTGCATTCTCCAGGCGGTGCTCCCACACAGAGGCCGCATACGAGACTTGCGCCACGTAAGCCCCCCTATATAGGAGACGGAGCGCTGGAGAGCGCAGTCCCCACTCGGCAGTAGAGATTCTTCTCAATTTCAAAAAGAGGGCCTGGGCCTTACTCGATACGCTTTTAACATGGGTCAAGAATGAGGACGTTCGATCCAAAGTGACGCCTAGGTATTTAGTGTTCTCAACGAATCGGATGTTGGTATCTCCCATTTTGATGGTGGGATTTCTACTTCTATTGAGGTTACCCTTCATCAGGAGTCCCATGGTCTTGTGGGGAGCGAAGGTCAGCCGATTTCTCTTTCCCCATTCTAAAGTCACACTTAAAACCTCTTCAGCTTTACTCTCAACTTCCTTTCTACTGTTCCCCGAGACCAGATACAATTTGTCATCAGCGTAGTCCACCGAGATACATCCTTCAGGCAAGGGCAGCCTGGAGGAATCGTCAAACAAAATGTTCCAAAACTCAGGTCCAAGGATTGAACCCTGAGGACAACCCATGTTAACTATTCGTTCAATCAGGTAGTCTCCAAAAGAAAGGATGACCGTTCTGTCGCAGAGGTAATCAGCGCAGATCTTGAACAGATTTTGTGGACATTTTCTATTTTTGAGCTTGACAAGTATCATCGGCCACCATGCATGATCGAAGGCACCAGTGATATCGAGGAAGATTCCTATTACGTACCTCTTTTTGCAAGCCAGGAAGTACAGTACGATTTTGTAAATAAACTGCTGTATTGGTCGCCTCAGCCCAGAATTCTTTACCCAAATGCGCATCAAACAATAAGCATCTAGCCTTCTCGACAATCGTTCGATTATTACGTTCTGACAAGCCATTCTGCTCTGGGGTATATGGGTTACTTTTTTGGTGCGTGATACCTTCCTTCTTGAGATATGAATCAAACTCCTTGTTGCAGTATTCACCACCATTATCGCTTCTCAATATCTTTATTTTCTTATTTGTTTGTTTTTCAACTTTTGCTTTAAATTCTGCAAAACATCTAAGTGCTTCATTTTTGTGTTTGATAAAATATACAAATGTCATACGACTATAGTCATCAACGAAGAGTATGAAGAATCTTGAACCTGCAAGCGATCCTTTCTCCGTAGGTCCGCAAACGTCAGTATGAACTAAATGAAGTAATTCTTTGCTTCTTGTACCAGTTTTTGAGAATGGAAGACGACACTGCTTTCCCTCGCAACAAACTGTACACGATGTCTTGCCAAGATCAACTTTTTCTCGAAGATTTATTCCTTCTACAGCACTGGTCATTTTATTCAGATAATTACTATTGACATGACCCAATCAGCGGTGCCAAGTGTTGCCTGAAACCGCTAAATTAGACATTATTCTTTCAGGAACTTTTAACTCGTATTCCATCCTTAGTTTATAAACACCATCTGTCAAATCTGCTATAGCAACTAACTCGTTCAGTTTACTATAAACATAGCAGCATTTTCTTTTGAAGTCCACTTTATTTCCATTTTTGATTAACTGACTGACAGATATCAAGTTTGTTGTAAGTTTTGGCACACATAAAATATCTTTTAATATAACTTCATATTTACTTTTCGGGGTTAAAGTAATAATTTTAGCTTCTCCCGAGCATAAAACAGGCATAGCACTTCTATTAGCTGCAATTATTTCCTTCACACTCGTCCGATTCGACGTATTACACATAATGTTTACATCTGGTGACATGTGAAAACAAGAGCCCGAGTCTATAAACCAATCCATTTTGTTGTAATTCCCGTTCAAAAACACAACAGAAAATGCATTTGACGTCTTCTTTCGCTCTGATTGCCCAACAGGACATTGATTTTTAAAATGCCCTTCTTTTTTACATCTGATAGATTTCATTACTGTTTTGACCTTCGATGTATTTCCGTCAACATTGCGGCGCGGGCGCACTCTGGCGGAAAATGCCCCAACTGACTCCGTGTCATTTCCTGCCATATCAAGCAATTTTATTTTTATTGCATCTGCAGTAATTATTATTCCACTATGCTCGATTGCTAATATCATGGGGTAGAATTTTTCTGGTAGACCAGCAAGCATTAAACAGCCTATCCATTCATTGTTCACATTAAATCCGGTTCCGGATAATTTCTGGCCAGTTTCAATAATTTGCGTGACGTAACTCTGCATCGAGTCACAAGTTTCAAGACGAATCGATATCAAACTCCTTAATAAGGAAATGCGTCTTGAAAAACCATTATCATCGAACATTTGCTTTAGCCTTTTCCACAAGTCTGCAGTAGATGTAGCTTGCTTGATGTGTACATACAGTGACGGATCTATAGTGAGGATTATCTTCGCTTTTGTTTTTGCATCATCTCCAACTGCAACAGTTTCTTCGGCCTTGATACACTTCTCCATGCCTTCCAATATAAGTAGGTTTTCAACGGCATATGCCCATACATCGTAGTTTTGTCGTCCAACCAACTTGGGTATACTTGTGAGATATGATGCCGCCGCCATTTTTGTTAAAAATGTCCCGACACTAATTACGAGTTTGCATTCGCAATAACTCCTTGCCCTATTCTCAATACGAACAAATACATCCGCGACAATAAGAAATGAATTTTTAACACAAATACCATTTAAATTATCGTGACTGATTGTTTAAAAAACGCTTGGGAATCTTCTGGGCCCATAACCTATTAAATGAAACACGTTGTTTTATTCAGGAGACAGCGAGAACTGATATTTATTAAGCTTAGAAACATAGACAAAGATGACATTAGTGGTAGGTACTTTGATAACTAAATAACATTAAGCAGAAGTACGCGACTGATTTGTTCAATAAGCGAGACAAGAAACAATGGATATTACCCTGACTGACTTTTAGATTAGAAGAGGAAAAAGCGAGTAGCTGCTATCGCATATTAGGGGGGCCGCACACATCAGACAAAAATCGATACGGAAACCGGATTGGTTATAATACCGGGGCCACGCACGTTGTCGGACCGGATTGGACAGCCGGTGCGGAGTAATGAAAATATGCCACGCCTTTCCGCGTCGGCCGACCAATCGATTTTGTCGGATCAGACAATCGGATGAAATAATCTGATATTTACGGCCGGCCTTAACCGTACACTGTTACTGTCTTACTCTAGTACTGCTCAAGTCAAAGTAGCAATTTAATTTATCTACAAAAACACTAATCAAAAAGACTTCTAATTGTCGGTTTAAATGTTCATCGAACAAAATGTAAAATGAATTCCCTTACATAAGTAGGTGTGTGGATTAGCGCGGATAGGGTAAGCTAGGCCGCGTTAGACTCAGAAAGAACAGATATCGATCAGTTTGACTGTCAGCCGCTAATAAATGAATAATGAGATTAATATCAGCATTAGTACTTACCAATAACTATCGCAAGTATGGGATGATAAATTTAACTGCGCGGATTAAACAGAGTAAGGGATATTATGTAGTATTAGAGTTTGGAAACAGGATGAAACGACTGACGCTGAAGAAAGCAAGTGTCGACAAAATATTTAGGTTATACATAGACATCAATGAGGTCATAGACAATTATTAAAATTTCCTTTCCTGCCGAGCTATTCTCTGAAAATTGTGAGGTGAGATCGATCTCACGTGAGAAGTGCTGTCAGATTTGTGCATAGATTTGTACAATTTTGTGTAATTTTCTATGGTTGTCAAAACGTCAATTGCCTTTTCAATGCTAACTTCACCGGTTTTAAGCAATGACGTTACATACTATATTAGACGAGGGGTAGAAATCTCAAAGTGGGAAGACAATGGCAAGACAATTGTACCGGTCTCGATATCTAGTACTTTAGTACTTAACTGCTACGCGTCGAGTAAGGTTGCGTCTTACCAGTAAGTAAATTGCATCTTAAAAAGTGTCAAAATGCCCTCATGTGTGATGAGAAAATGTTTTAATTACACTGCAAATAATAGTAAAGGCGAATGAATAACATTTCATTTGGAAGTACACGCAAATTACTTAATATTATCGATTATTATAAATATTACAATTAATTTTCATGTTTCCCGCTCGCGGTTTTACACGTCATTACGAGACAGAGAACGTTGCATTAAAAAGTAACAAGCATAACAAAGACAACCTGCTAACAGTAGGTCGGTTCACACAGCGTCCCGCACTAGTTTTCTTCTTTTGGGAAAGATGGGGTAAAACGTACAAAGGGTAAATCGTTAATTAACTTAATTATGTTTGAATTGTCATAACGCTCGAACCGAGCTTCCTTGCTGACAATGACAAGACACTATAATTTAATACACGTAAACACGCTAGTTGTAGTTAAGCTCTGTTGATAAATATAATTTTTTGTCATTTCATATAAAAATAATTAATACCTAATAAAATCCCAAAAATTAAAAAAAAAATCAAATTGCTATTCAAAACTTTACGTTTTACTTTTTTGGTGGTCATTTTTAGATTTGAATATAAAGCATGGTATTTTGTCTTTCTAACACCGTTTAGAACATATTTCTCACTCTGTTAGTAAGGGAGTTACAGTGATTTATATGAGACCTGTGTGAGCTGGGACAAAAATGGTCTCGTGCTATTCAACGGGTTAAGCCTGTACAGATCTTTTTGTAATTTAAAGCAGTCAATAAGGCGTTAATAGGAAGAAATATTTTGATGTCATCAGCGAAGAGTAGAACATTTGCATAATGGAAGCATTTTATAATGTCGTTGATGAAAATTGTAAATAGATTTGTATACTCATTTGAACCTATGACCTGTACTGTATAATAAAATATGTTTTTAACAATACTACTATAATAGTACCAATATTGTATTACTAATTATAACTCATATAAATATAATAAAAAAAATATTTGCCCGTGTGTCTTGTTTTACCCGCCTTTACCCTCCCCTGTGCGTAGTGTAACCGAGTGAGAGTATATTGTTATTTCAGTCACACCCGTGATGTGAAAGCAGTATTCAGCGAAGAAATTAATACGCCGCCCGCTAATGTATCCGTGCCATTCATACATACACATTATTTGATTGTCTATCTTTATCACACAGGAATAAACTTTTGAATTAAAGAAATTATTGAAAATCGCTGAAAACAAAAGAGTGTTCCTTACTTTCCACATTATATTGTGAGTATGTGAGACTATAACGAGTCTATTTATTTTATATAACGTCATTGGTTTTAAGTAGTTTAAAATACGAAATACTGTAAAAATGCATGATTATTTATCCACTAATGTATGTTAAAAGTTGTATACAAAGGATTTGACGATTGCAAAATTTCGTTTCAATTCAAATTCGCATGAATTAATTAGGTAGTTTGTCAAAATTAACCTAAAAATCTATTTTTTTGTACGTAAATAGTTGTTTCTTCTACTAATTTTTGAAATGAAGTGTAATTTCCATAATCTTTGCCTAAAAGTGCGGCGGTTAGCGGTTTTTTCGTCCCCAAATATTCAATTGTTCTACAGATGTTGATTTGCCATCGAGATATGTATTAAGCTCCTATTTCTTCAACAGATGTCTAGTAAGAGCCGTGCGACGAGCGGGCAGCTGGAGATGATGATTAGTCGGCTGGAAGAGAGACCGACAATGACTTCGGGGCGGCAGCAGGGAAACGATGGCCGCATCAATAACGAATTGGCGTGGTCTTCCCTGGCGGTCGACCTGAATGCTATGAAGCTCGGGTGCACGAAGAGTGGCGACAAGTGGCAATAGGTATGCACTCATTATATTATTACCACTATTATGTTTCTATGGAGGTGTCTACTAATATCTACAGGAATTCCAAAAACTGAAATAATCGAACTAATATCTATGAGAACCAAAGTGTTGACAAATATCTACAGCTCAAACTGTTGACTAATATCTATGAGAACCAAAGTGTTGACGAATATCTACAGCTCAAACTGCTGACTAATATCTGTAAGAACCAAAGTGTTGACGAATATCTACAGCACTGGCAGTGGTTGGATTTGCAATTATGTATAGCATATTGGAATAACGTAATTTTGCGTATGCAGTTTAAAAAACTTAATTTATGTAAGTATGTATGTAAAAATCCCTAATATTGGACTATTGGACACATTTAGCTGATTAGTCCAACCTACGCTCTGTAGATATTAGTTCAACCTACGCTCTGTAGATATTAGTCAACACTGGGACCGTCATAGATATTCGTCCGACCTTAGCTCTGTAGATATTAGTCAACACTCTGAAGTTCGTAGATATTAGTTCAACTATGAGCTGTAGATATTCGTCCGACATACAGGCTGTAGATATTAGTATCTGGAGTCGTTTCTATTATTGCAGCGAGGTACGGACTTCAATTGGATTACGGATTGAAATAAAAAAATTATATTTATATTCTTTATTGATATAATTTGAATTTTATTATATTTTCTGTAGTGCAAAAATGTCTCTTTATTTCAGACGTGGAGAGATCAGAGAGATGGCGTCAAAAAAAGCATCTGGCTTGCGATCGGAGATGATGAAGAGCGGAGGTGGCCCCAGCCAGGCACAACCCTTGACTCCGTTGGAGGAAAGGATCCTGGCCATCATTGCGGCCGAGGCAGTAT